>WOXC01005183.1:0-60863 GCA_011680675.1 Gymnobelideus leadbeateri | reverse complement strand
CATAAGGTTTCTCTCCAGTGTGGATTCTCTGATGTTCATTAAAATGAGTCCTCTGTGTAAAAGTCTTTCCACATTGATTACATTCATAAGGTTTCTCTCCAGTGTGGATTCTGTGATGAACAGTAAGACTGGACATCTTTGTAAAACTTTTTCCACATTGATTACATACATGTGTTTTCCGTCCAGTGTGGATTCTCTGATGTTCCTTAAAACGAGTGCTCTGTGTAAAAACCTTTCCACACTGATTATATTCATAAGTTTTCTTTCCAGTGTGGATTCCCCAATAAAAAGCAGGGATTTCTCTCCAACTGAAGTCACAGGGAGCACCACGCATAAATCTTTGCTCCTGACTTTCTTCCACTGAAAGACTGAGCTCTGCAGGAGTCTCCTTCACCTCAAGTCTGATCCCTCCTTCTGAAAGAAACAAGCAATTGAACATATACACAAAGACATCTATAATTATATCCCCTTCCCTCCACTGGCACAACATAAACTCCTTTACATTCTCTTTCCCTAGGCAAGTAGAAAGGTTTTCAAACTTCAAAAGTCTTCAACTGGGCAAAACCATTATTTCAAAAGGCCATTAGCTCACATCCCAAAGATGATTTAATTTACACAGAACTTCACATGGAGTTACATCATATCCTCACAAGAGACCTGTGACAGAGGCAGAGTGTTCTTGTCCCATTCACAACTCAGGCCTTGAGCTCAGAATGTCTGAGTGACTAGACCACAAATCCCAGATCTGAGACTAAGAACTCCAACAACCTGTGACTTAGCATGCTCTGTCCACAGTACTAGAAAGGTTGCTCTCACTCAATCTTTCCTTCTCACTTTCATTGTTTGCTCTTTCAATTCTTTCTTCACAGATATTATGCCATTTAATGGATATGCACTAAATATTTAAATTATTTCATGATTTCTCATATTTGTAAATATAATGTAATGAATGACCCTAGTAACAACCTTCAATCTTTTTTTTTCTGTTGCAGTATTTGAGGTCATATGAAGAATACCAGGATTGGTTTTTTGCATTTACCTAAAACATAAAAATTCTGGGTTTTTAAATTTTTTAGAAAAAAAATTTTTTTTCGGCAAAGCAGTTAAGGTTAAGGGATTTGTTCAGGGTAACACAGCTAGTAAGTATCAAGAGGCTCTAGGTGGATTTGAATGCACATCCTCCTGATTCTGAAGCCGGTACTTTCTCAACTGCACCACATATCTGCCCATTGGCCTATTAATTTATTTTGATACTGACTACTTATTTGCTTTTTAAAAAATTGCCTCTAGGGGTGGCTAGGTGGCTCAGTGAATAGAGCGCCGGCCCTGGAATCAGAAGGACCTGAGTTCGGAGCCGGCCTCCGACACCGGCGACACCGGCCTCCGACACCTAATCCGCACAAGCACAAACAAAAACCTAGCCGTGTAACCTTGGGCAAGTTACTTAACCCCAATTGCCCTAAAGGGGCGGCTAGGTGGCGCAGTGAGTAAGAGCGCCGGCCTCGGAGTTTGGATGACCGAGATCAGATCCGGCCTCAGAAAATGAGCACCCACGCATAAATCAAATGACTAGCCGTGTAACCTTGAGCAAGTTACTTAACCCCAATTGCTTTAAAAAAAAAAAATTGCCTCTAAATATGCCTCCTTACTACAATAAAAATAATATCCTTGTCATAAAGACTAGACCCATAAAGACTATCACCCATGTAATTCGCTCACCATCTCATGGCATGGAGACAGGATGGAATGAAGGAATTTGGAATTTTAAATTTAAGTGTTGAAAAGTTCTTTTAATATCTCATAAGAGAAAATAAAATGTTATATTAAAAATATTGTACTAAAAAAGAAAAAATTTGCATAATAAACACAGCTTTGAAAATGCATGGTCATTTTCCATGCCTGAAAACATGTGTCTTATGCAGGTATGTGGGTCTAACATCCTTTTGTGAGGAAATGAACAGCCTAATATCCTATATGTCCTCCTGAAGCTCTTCCCCATTTAGGGCTTCACAAACCCCTTGGAGGTTCGAGAAAGGGCTCCAAAGGATTTGAACTAAAATTTTATCAATACCACCTTAAGCAGTTCATGGCTCTCTCTTTCTTGCAACCACTCACCTCTAAGTAGTCACCTTTGTTAGGTTCTGACCCTGAATAAACCTGAGGAGAACAGACAATGAAGATCACAGAGGTGTTTTTCTAGACCCCTGAAAGGTCTCCTATCATCAGACACCTACAAGGCTCTAGCTCCCAGCTCCCTAAATGGAGGTGCTCATCTCCTACAGGAACCTGGTCACTGATGCTCCAAGAATGGGAGAGAGACTGAGCCACAGAAATCAGGAAAGGGGCTTGGGTGATGATTCATACAAAGCTGGGCCTTGGAGCATTTCCAGGTAAGGCTGCAGCCTTCACTCCTACTCCTGTGCTGCTGGATGAGAGGGAGAAAAGCAAGAAACCAGGCTGCCTGGGTCCACTAGAGATTTAGGCTGCACAGCCTCAGCTGGACCCCACTGGGGGAAGGCACTGCTTTGACATCTCCCTGATAACTCCCCATCCCACTCACCACGGCAGCTTTTCCAGATCTTTCATTCATCCCCAATACTCCCTTCTGGCTTTTTCTCTCCCCCCCACCCAATCCCTACCTTCGTCCTTAGGAGCTTCGCCTCTTATTTCCTTCAAAAAACTAGACATTTATCAAGGCCTCTCTTATTCTCCTTACTTCAGATTAGGCAGATGCCTTCTTGTCCTTTTGGGCCTCAGTATCAGACAAAGAGGTCAGCCTTTTATAAATTCTATGGCCATTTCTTGACCCTCATTCTTCTTGACTTCTCAGCAGGCTTTGGCCCTGCCCATCACCCCTTTTTCTTGATACTCTCCTCTCCAAGCCTTGGTGGCATCCTCTCTCCTGGTCCTCCTCTTCCCATATGCAGAATGAAACCCATTCTCTTTCCCCCAGTGCTCCCATCTGCCCACATTCCTAATGTTATCCCAGACATCCTCAACAGTCCAGGCTCACAGAAGAAGGGTCAGGCCCTCCTCATTGACTCTCACACATTCACACTCCTGCCCCCATATTGCTCTGGAGCAAAGTCCTGGGATTCCACCTGGGTGATATCTCTGTCATACCATGCCCCCAACACGGCCACTGTCTGCATTCAGGTCCCTATCCCCTCACACCTGAGGTATCTCAGAGCCTGCTGGCTCTTCTGGCTGCCTCATGTCCCCCCAGTTCAGGGCATCCTCAACCCAGCTGTCAAGTTCATCTTCCTAAAGCTCTCACCTGGGCCTGTCATCACCCACTCAACAGCCTCCTGACTCCCCAGCAAAAGGATCCCATGTAAAATCCTCCCTCGTGCTGTTAAACACTTCATCATCTCTGCCTCTCCTGCTCTTCCAGTCTTTGTTCACCCCATCTCCCCCCATATATGCTAGAACCCAGTGGTGTGGGCCTCCTTCCTGTTCTGTGAACAGGACACTCCTCCTCCTGACTCCCTGGGATTTTCTCCCTCTCCCTTGCCTAGAATGCTCCTCCTGGCTTCCCTGAAGCCCCAGCTAGAGCCCTACTCTTCTAACAAGCCTTTCCTAAAGAAATTTAACAAACAGTGTCTCTGACAAAGGCCTCATTTCTAAAATATACAGAGAGTTCATTCACATCTATAAGAATACATGTCATACCCCAGTTGATAAATGGTCAAAGGATATGAACAAGGGGTTCAGAGGAAGAAATTAAAGATATTTATAGGCATATGAAAAACTGCTCTAAATCACTAATGATAAGAGAAATGCAAATCAAAACAATTCTGAGGGACTACATCTCACTGGCCAGATTGGCTAAGATGACAAAACAGGAAAATGATCAATGCTAGAAAGGATGTGGAAAAACTGGAACACTAATGCATTGTTGGTGGAGTTGTGAACTGAATCAACCATTCTATGCAGCAATCTGGAACTATACTCAAAGGGCTATCAATGAGTGTATACCCTTTGACCTAGCAATACCACTTCTAGGGTTGTATCCCAAAGAGATCAAAGAAGAGGGAAGAGGCCTCATATGTACAAAAATATTTACAGTGGCTCTTTTTGTGGTGGCCTGGATTTGGAAATTAAGAGGGTGCCCGTCCATTGGGGAATGGCTAAACAAGTTGTGGTATGTGAACTTAATGGAATACTCATGTGCTATAAGAAATGAGAAACAGAAAAACTTCATAAAAACCTGGAGAGATTTCTATAAACTGAGGCTGAGTGAGAAGAACAGAGCCAGGAGACATTAACACACAATTACAGAGGCAGCCTGTGACGACTCCCTTTGACAGACTGGGCTCCTCTCTGCAATGCAGGGTTATAAGACAACTCCAAAGGACTCATGATGGAAAGAGACTTCCACATGCAGACAAAGAGCTGCAGAGTCTGAATGCAGACTGAAGCAAACCACCTGCTGTCTTTCTTTGGCTTGTCTTGTGTTCTCTTTCTCACTGTCCATTCCATAGCTTATATTCCTTCTTTACAAACTGACTGATGCTTAATGGGAAGCTGTAGATCCTATATCTGACTGCATGCTGGCATTGGGGGTAAGGGGTGTGTGATGGAGAAAATTTGAAACTCAAGGGCTTGTGGAAATGTTGTAAACTAAAAGTAAACAAATAAATTAAAAAACAAATACAAAAACAAAACAAGCCTTTGCCAGTCTTACCCACTTTAGGGCATTCCTGCCCTTACCCAGCTCCTATTTACTCCGTCAACATTGGCTTTCTATACAGTTGCTGGACTGCTCACCAGACTGTGAAATCCAGGAGGGCTGAGGAAGAAACCTGGAAAGTGTAGCAAAGGGTCTGGCCTGCAGGAGATCTTAATAAATGTTTGTAGGTTTGAAGGTGTAATAGAGCTTATACTGGAGAGCTGAACCACTTTTGGGACTCCATGACCCAAATTCCAAAGAGAAACGTCATATGACATTACAAATTTGTCCCTGGGAGGGACCTGAAAGGCTATAGAGTCCAACTCCCTCATTTTACATATAGGTAAACTGAGGCTGCATGGCTCAATGACTGGCCCAAGAAGTCACTGCTACTAACAAGTCTGAAAAAGAATATCAAGGCAGGCCTTCCTGCCCCCAAATCTAGCACTTCCTTCACCACAGCACATAGCAGCCTCTCATAATCCCAGCTCTCATATGCCTGCTTTCACCTCACTCACCTGGACAGAGGCTCCTCAGGCCTTCTTCCCCCAGGATCCAGGGTGCTTCCCTTTGTTCAAAATAAGAGATCACATCTTCTCTGGGAACTGGAAGCCCTGGGGGTGGGGAATAAGGGATGAGGAAAGACAGAGACTTGTAGGGAAAGGGGTGTGGATACAGAGCTGCTCCATTTAGAGATCTCTCCATTCTGGTCACATGTAGGAGTCTGTACTGACCCCTTAGTGCCTGTGATGCCAATAACCCAAAGGATGTGTTGTACAACCTGTTCTGAGGAACAGCTAAACCCTCTGCCCCCAGCCTGTCATGCTCCATTCTGGCAGAAACTGCTAGACCCACAACTGGGTAACAGGGTAACTGTGTCAGATCAGCCTCAAGCCCCAGCACCAGGTACCCTGATGCATTATTTTTTGCCCCGCCCACTGCCTGGCTCCTCACTCCCTGACCCCCATATAAACCCTTAGTGTTGTTCATTCACGGGTTGTTTCCCTCCTTGGGTGAGAGTCTCCCTTGTGGGTCCAAATACTATTTCTCAGTTAGTCTGTTATTCCTGGCCCTCACAGGGGCATCCAAGCATGGACCCCAGGGTGGTTCCCAGGAATCCTGAGGTAAAGTTGCCATAGCATTATTTTGGTGAGTTTTGGGGAGAGGTGGGGGAGAAAATGATGGAACCACTTTGGAGTCAGAGAATTTGATCCTGTGCACCTTCTTCAGGGAAGGATGGACCCATGGCATGGTTTCCATTGTCCAGAAATCAGAGGAAGTTGGTGGTGCAGTGGAGAGAGCCCTGGACTTGGAGTCTCAAAAGCCTGGGTTTAAATACAACCTCAGAGAGTTGGGAGCTGTTTGCCCCTGGACAAGTCATTTAACCTCTGCCTGCCTCAGTTTCAAGTGTAAAATGGGCATAATATTATCACCTAACCTGGAAGGTTATCATGGGGATGAAGTGACATAATATGGTAAAGAAAGCCCTTGGCCCAGGACATGGCAAATAGCAGGTGAATGTAAATTCTTGTTCACTTCCCTTCCTTTCCTATCATTGGTGGGGTATGCTTAGGGCAACAAGAAGGAAGATAAAAGACTAACCTACTACACTGTCCAAAACTAAGAACTATGAGCTAGAATGTTTGTTTGTTAAACAGAAGAATATTCCAAATATCAGGCCCATCCCAAAGAGGAAGGGGATGCAAGGAAAAGCTGCCTCAGCAGTTCTCAGAGATTGGGCAGTAAAATCCATGTCCAGCAGAGGTTAGACCCAATAAACCCTGAGAGTAGTTCCAAGTCTGAGATTCTACTACATTGACTGGACCTTTGACCTGAGGCTGCCTAGAACTGCTAAGAGACTGCCTCAGGAGCAACAAAGGAAAACCTCAGCTTCCTGTCACACAATGCAAAGACTTTCTATAGGAAAACAAGGGAGCCCTGAGGAGGAGTCTGTCTCTTGGACACAGGAGCCCAACACTCTTCTCTGATAACTGACAGATGCTCCAAAGCCTGTATACCAGGGAATGGAGACGTTCCCTTTGGTTGCAGACTCAGAGTGAGCAGGGGAAGTGTCCTTACCCAGGGAGAGCAGGTTCTGGGCATTCTCCAGCATGACCTCCTTGTACAGCTCCTTCTGAGGATGGTCCAAGAGGCCCCACTCCTCCTGGGTGAAGTCCACAGCCACGTCCTTGAATGTCACTGTCTCCTACATCATCAAAAGACATAGAATGAAGAGCAGAAAGACACTTCAGAGTTAAATAGTCCAATCCACATCATTTTATGGGAGGAAATTTCAGTCACCCCTTGAAACCAAAGTCAGTAAGAACTGGATGGACTTTTGAGAAAATTCATATTCACATTCAAATGTGAGAAAACACCATAAACTCTAAGAAAGCTGAAAATTTCTTATTAATTATGGAGTCTGTCTCCCTGTGGAATCAGGCCATAGAGACAAATCCCTGATTTTACATATAGGCAAACTGAGGCTCCATGGCTCAATGACTGGCCCAAGAAGTCACTGCTACTAAAAAAGCTGAAAAATAATTCCAAGGTAGGCCTTCCTGCCCCCAAATCAGGGACCAGCCCTGACTACAGAGGGCCAAGGATGCAGAAACATGCTGCCTGCCACTGTAAGGGGAAAGACTCAGGGAGTGAAGGAGAAATATGTTTCAGGGCACAGCATGGTGGTTCTTTTTTCAGAATGACTCTACTTTGTGCATAATGGGTTTTGTTCTTCTGTTCTCAGTGGGGGGGGGGGGAGCAGGTGGGAGGAGGAACAGATGGACCTTGACTGATACAAAGGTCTGTATTCCACACCTATGTATGTACACAGACACTGGAAGTCTGATGAATGCAATGAGCAATGCTTCCTGGGGAGCAATGAGGACAAAGTGCTTACCTCTGGAGAGAGGTGACAAGAGGGCTGGTTCAGATAACTTTCTTTAGCCATAACCAATGAGGAATTCTGTTTAGCTTGACTTCATACTTTCTGGCAATGGGGGATAGTTTTTCTTGTTTACTAAATGGTGTGTGTGTGTGTGTGTGTGTGTGTGTGTGTGTGTGTGTGTGTGTGTGAAGAGGACATAGCAGAAAGAGGAGGGAGAGGTGGCTAAATTCTAAGGAAAAAAATTTGAATTCAAAAATGAGGTAAAGGCAGGTAGGTGGCCCAGGCAATAAAAAACCAGACCGGGTGTTCAAACACCAGGAGGAACTGCTGTTCAAGTTGGGCCTCAGGCATTTGAGACTTACTAATGGTGTGGCCCCTGGTAAGTCACTTAATTAACCCTGATTGTCTCATAGAAAAAACCTGGGAGGGCAGCCTGGGGGGGAGGGGGTGAATTGAGGGGGGCTGCTGGAGACTCCAGAGTGCCATCAATCATTTTAAAGCCAGAAGATGGGAGCAGGGCAGTGTTGCCATGACTGAATCATTTTCATGCCTGCTATTTTCTAAAGAAACGGTCCCTAAGGCAGATGTTGCCAGCTTCCCAGACCCTCCTCTATGTTCAGGGAAATGGCTGGATTGCTGGTGTTGGTCAGGCCTGTTGCAGCACAAGCATCCTAGCATACCCAGGATGGCTGCTAGCACAGGTTCTCAGATCTGCTTTTCTAAAGGAAAGCACCTCAAAATGGGTTAACAATGTTACTTTAATCAAACATATATCATTTACCTAGTTCAGGGGGAAAAGTCAGCACCTTGAACTTCAGAAAATACAAAACAAGTTACAAGGAGATAAAAAAATGCAGACAGAGAAACTGGCCAGCAGACAGGATTCCAACTCTCTGACCATTACCTCCAGACCTAGTCAGTTACCAGAGAGGGAAGCACCAACATCTAGGTTTTCAAAACCGGGAGTACACATTGGCTACCCAGATTCTAATCTGGCCAAATCACACACCTCTTCCCAAAGTGAGCCTCAAAGCAAAACCTCACATCAGGATACAGAAGGGGGCAGAGTCTATTTTAAAACCAAGGAAGCTTCTCAGAGTCACTTAAGCCCAGCCAAGGGCCTAGGGCCAGGGAAGATCTTCAGATTCCCATTTCACCTGAGGAGGGGCTTCACTCACCTGGGCTGGGGCTGGGCTGCTCCCAGGGGCCATTCCTGCACAATCCAGGCTCCCTGTGTAGGTAGCAAAGGAATCAAAGTGACTCCCTTTAGGAAAGTTTCTCCACCTTCTCCCTGGACCTTTTCTGCCTCAGGGACCTGCTCCCCCACCCTCCAAGGCCCCACAGGGGGAGCAGCAGGCAAAGCTCTTCCTCACAGACTTCCCAACTTGTCATGGAATGTCCCAATTCTAGGCCTTTTTGATACCCAGGACACAGCCTGGAGCCACCTGGAAAGTCCATCCCTCCTCCACCTCAGCACAGAAAAGCCTGCCTGCCCCACCTGGAACCTGAATCCCAGGCTCACTGCCTTGGGGCTCACACTCTGGGCCACTGCTACTGGTTCTACCTCATAATAAATCCCCTAATTTCCCTCCAACTTTGGTGTCTGGATCGGCCCCAATAGCTGCTGGGGCCAGGCCTTGGTCCTCTGCACACTGAGCTGGAAGGGAGAAGGATCCCAGAGGGGAGAGCTCTTGCCCCTCTCCTCCTAGGCTGGAGGCTGCCCAGCTGGGGTTTACAGAGGGGGAGGTCCCCTAGGGGTTAGAAAGACCCAGGCCCTGCCCTCAGGGCAAAGAATCCAACCTGTAGAGGGAGGGAGGTAGCAGGGAGGGTGAGGCTGGAAATGAGGGGGGTCTGAACAGGGAGACTCCTTCCCTCCCTCTCTTGCTCCCCTTCTGTGCCCCTCCCCTGCCCATCCTCCTCCAGAGCCCTAAGAGGCAGAGGGGGCTGGGGATCCCAAATGGGGTGAGACCAGTCTGAGCCTCCATGACCCTGTGCCAGAGCTCCATAGGGGGGCTCTGGGATGGAGGCACCAGGGAATGACCAGGGGAGCCTGAGGCTGGACAGAAATCCCAGACCTGAGGGCTCCCAGGGAAGTGGGGGCAGGGCAGCAGGAGGCCTGGGGGAGGGGGGCAGGGCAGGCTCTGGGAGGTGTTACATTGTAACCATTCCAGGCAGGCAGCTGGGGGGGAGGGGAGGGGAGGGCAGGGCCTCGGGAATCTAGAGGACTGTGTTCTGAGGTTTAACTGGGAGCTAATGAGCCCTCCTGGGCCCCCCTGGTCAAGCTTAGGATCCGAATCCCTAAAGGGAACGTGAAGAAAGGGAGCCCCGTGCTGAAGCCCCACAGCTGCGGGTCCAGTGCAGACGTCAGGAAAGAGCTGTGCTTCCTGCCTCCCAGCCAGGGTCCTCAGGACAGGCAGAGCTGCTGGACCCCTACAAGTTCCTGGGTGTGGGGGCAGGGAGACAGGGCCCGGGAGCCCAGGCAGGAAGGCTGGAAGCAGCACTCCTGGGTCCCTGTGGGCAAAGTCTGGAGGTTGGGAAAGCGTGAGCCAGTGAGAAATCTGGGGAGAGGGACCCTGGACACTGGGGAAGTGACTGGGAGTCTGGAGGAGTTGGGGCGGGCGGCTCCTCCAGTGGCCAGGGCAGGGTGGCACGGGTGCTCCTGGCGGACCTGGAGGACACTCACCTGAGGTCAGAGAGGACGAGACCCAATGGCAGCTGTAGCCAGCAGGAGGCAGGACGTGCCTGGGACCTGGGCTCAGACCTACCTGGGACGTGCAGAGGCAGAGCTGGCTTCCAGGAGGCAGAGATCCGGCTTCCGGCTCCTGGCTCCCTGCTTCCGGCTTTCTGCTTCCCGCCAGTGAGCTCTGATAGGGACCTCCTCCTCCCTAGACCCTCCCCCGGCCCAGCCCCTGTGCCCCTGGATGAACCCTTTCCTTCAATCTCACCCCTGGCCAGTCTGGCCAAGCCCTGCTCCCTCTCCCGGCAGATGCCTCCCATCCCAGGTGTTGGAAATGCCAACTTGGAAAAGCAAAACGCAATTGATTCGGAAAATCGGATATCCGAGGAAATTTACTAGGGAGACTTAGGAGTCCTGGATCACTCCTGGCCAGAAGGGGACCCAGTCTGTCTTGTGGAAGGAGGAGTCAGGAGACCAAAGCCAAGGGGGTTTTACACTTTCGTTTGGTGCAGACACGCCCTTCAGAGGAGGGATCTGGCATGCCTCTCCATTGTCATAGATTATTACTACTGAGGCTCTAATTCCCTTATTTAAGATACATTAATACAGGAGGCTCATTGAACCAGGGCTGTAACAGCCCCAGAATAATGACCCCACCCCCACCCCCCCACACACACCTGTCTAACCCAGACATGTTCCCAGGTGCTCTCTGAGCTCTCACTGGTCAGACATCAACCCCATTGCCTCAGAATGGACACGTTCAGATTGTGGTGCTGGACAGAACTTCTGAGAGTCCCTTGGACTGCATAAAGGTCAAATCCTATTCATGCTATTCACTAGGAGGTCAATACTGAAGCTGATGATTCTTTGGCTTCAGGATGACAAGACAGGACTCAGTGGAAAGACCTTGCTGGTGGCAAGGATTAAAATTTGCAAAAGGAAAAGGGGACAGTAGAGGATGTGGTGGACAGCGTCATGGAAACAATGAGCATGAGCTTGGAAAATCCTTGGCAGAGAGTGAAGGGTAGAAAGGCATGGCATGTTGTGTTCTATGGGGTCAGGAAAAGCCAGAGAGGACTCAGCAGCTGGACAGCAACCATAATTCCATCAACTCTAGAAAGCATTCTTTAATTAGCAACATTTCACATGCAATGGTTTCCTAAATATCCCAATATATGGAAAAGTAGGAGATCATAGCAAAATGCTGGTTTGGACTTAAAAATATGAGAGAAAAGGATGGGCTCTCTAATGACATCAATTCAATTTAAAGCATTTGCAAATTGTCTTACATAGAAACCCCTGCTCCCTTCCAGTCAGTGTTAATCAGTTTGACATTATTCATAAATCATATGCAGATAGCTAGGTCCTTATAGAGGGCCTCAAACTTTAAGGCAATGTTCACTACTTGTTGACCTGTTTCTGAGGTTCATTTGGGCAACCACAAGGAGGCTGACAAAGATATCTCCATCCTGTTTTTCTCCAATTCCACATCCAAAACCAGCATGGGTGGGATTTCTTGATGTTATTTCCAAGTTATTGTTGTACCTCCAGACCATTCTCTCTTCTCCAACCCATGAGGTGACCATTTTATGACGTCTTCATCAGTGGAGATGACCCATGCTACACCCAACCTGTGCCCAATTCCCCATGTGTCATTTTTGGCTTTCAAGGTCAATGTCTATCAACTAGTGAGATGCTGTAGTATTCCATGGCTCTTTTGTATATTTTGGTATCAAACACAATAAAACAAGACATTGGAAAAGGGGGCCATCTCAGAGTGTGAGGAAGATCTGAGGTCCACTTCCATAGAGGGGACCATGGACTCTAACGAAATGTCATTGGCTTAGAGCTCTGCCTCAGTCTCTTTTATTGGAGCAGGACAATTTGAATTTGTGCCCCCTACCTTTACAAGGTCAAGCATCATAATTATCCTAAGGAAAAAACACATGTAACTTTAAACAATGTCCCGTTATTATTTAGTTCAGGACAAACTCAGTCTCATCAACTGTGGATTTACCATTGGGAAAGTATCCCTGAGTAGAAGATGGTGGTTTCCTATGAGTTACCTCTCAGGGCAGGTGCACTGGATCACCTTTTAAGAAATCATAATTCCAAATGACTTTCCAGACTGGTTTTCCAATTCACAGCTATAGCCCCTGCACTACTTCTTTCATCATTTCTGCCAATTTGATGGATGGAAGGTTTAACCTTAGAGTTGAAACTTTTTGTTCTTAAAAGCATCTTAATAAAAGATGTTTTCTGCCTGAATAAATAAAGCAAGAAATCTACTTCATAGGTTGCACGTGATAATCACTTAAGACCCTTTGAATCCCAAGAAGGGCAAGAGCCTGAACTAATCACCAGAAGAAGCACCTCCACCTAACAGACATTGTTTTCTTTGTTCTCCAAGTAAACCCAGAATGCCTCTTCCTAGAACTACAAGGTCAGATGAAGCTAAGAGCACTCCTCTGTTCATGGCCTTTAAGAATGAGGTGCCTTGACTTATTATGCATTTATACTCTGTGTTATGTCATGTTAATGGTATAGGAAACACTGATATCCTGGGTTGTAATTTCAATGAACACTTTGTCAACTCTCTTATTGTATTTACAGCCTATTCAGTTAAGAAAATTCCTTTGTCGTGCTATGGTTAAATATACATGGAGATCACAAATGTGATGGACACAGACATCCTGAGGTGGGAGTGTTCTTAACTGTATTTAAAGCTTAGCATTCTTTTATCAGTCATTCAAAATAAAACTCTGACTCTGTGTATGTACAAGTGTCTGCTAGCCTTAAGGAATCAGCACTATGAACTTATATAACTCCTAGCCTGTTTGCCTCTTTTTTTTGGAGGAGGGAAGGCAAGGCAACTGGAGTTAAGTGATTTGCCCAAGGTCATAAGGCATAAGTGTTAAGTGTCCGAGGCTGGATTTGAACTCAGGTCCTCCTGACTCCAGGGCCAGTGATCTATTCACTGTTCTGCCCAGTTACCCCCATGTTTGCCTCTTTTAACCAAACTTTCAGGGTGACACACAGAGAGAGCTGCTCAATTATAAATGGCATGTGAGTTTACTAACTCAACAAAGATCTAGGTTTAAAACTCCCCATCTTACTTCCTCTCCTAATTGCCAATCACACCCAGAAGTCATCTGAGTCATCCACCCTAACCTGAAGCTAAGGCCCCACCAATCAGCGACAGTGGGGAAAGGGGAACAGGCGGAGGCGCAGGTTCATCTTTAAACTTCCCTTTGGCTTTTTTTTTTTTTGGATGGGGGAAGGCGGGGCAATTGGGGTTAAGTGACTTGCCCAAGGTTACACGGCTAGTAAATGTTAAGTGTCTGATGCTGGATTTGAACTCAGGTCCTCATGACTCCAGGGCCAGTGCTCTATTCACTGTGCCACCTTTGGCTTTTCAGATCCACAGGATCAAGGGATCTAGCTGGAAGAGGCCTTACAAATCCCCTAGGCCACTATCCTCTATTTTTCAGATGAGGGAACTGACACCCAGGTAAGTTAAATTACTTGCCCAAGGTCACAGAAGTACAGAACCAGAAGAATGTCAACCCATGCCCTCTGACTCTACATCTAGTTCTCTTTCAAGCTGGAGGCAGAAGGGGTTAAGAAGAAAAGGCTATCCCAGGATGGGAGGTTTTGCCTTATGCTTCCCTAGCAAGGGAGTGGTCTAAAAGTGCAGGGCTCTGTGAAAACTGGGAACTGAGGTTACAGCAGGGAGAAGCTAGAGATTTAGAAACATGTTTGCAAAGAATACCAATAAAACCTGGGAGCGTGTGCAGGAGGGGCTGGGCTTTACTAACAGGTTACTATATTATGTGTAAAAGCAGAGACAAGCTGTTACAAGAGTTGGCCATGTTGCAGTGTTCAAGCTCTCCTCTAGAAGAGCAAGCTGGAGGGTCTCAGGCGGTAGGAGAGAGGGCTGTTATGAATTTCACTCAGAAAAGCAAGAGGAGAAAGGTTCATGCAGTTTTGGTAGAGACTGAACCTAGTTGCTAAGATGACTGCCAAGACAGTGCATGTGTTCAAAGGGATACAATGTTTCGGGGTGAAACTCTTATGCAGGCAGAAGCTTGCCCCATACTGAGAAGGAAGCAGGAGAATCAGGGAGGCCAAACAGAGTTCAGAGAGATAATTGAGGATTTCACTCAACAGGAGATTACTGATATATCACTGAATATATTCTCTCAAAGGATTGAAGAATTGTTATTGTCTTGAATGGTGAGAATCAGTGAGGAAGGAGCCAGAGGAGTATGGGTAGATAACTTGGACTGCTTGAAATATGTAGGTATTTGTCAGAATCCTTTTGTCCAGAGAACTTTTAAAGATTTTCCCATGTCAGGAGGTAACAGTATGACCAATCTGTTAGCTTTAACTGCCAAAGGATGCAATAAAATGTATCCTACTGATTCTATGCAGCCTAATGGAGACAGACCCTGGTACTCACTTAGAGACTGGGTTGGAGCCGCAGATCTGTATCATGATATTCCCTTAGCAGCTCCTCATAGAAATATCATGGTGAAGACAGCTCCTCCTGCTTATAAGCACGTACTTCTGACTCTACTAACTGATGAAATAGGGAACCTTCTTTCAGAGGTGCTGGATGAAATTTCACAGCTAAGTGACTTAGAAGAACAGGGAAAAGATCAATTTCCTTGAGAGAAAAGTAAATGGTTAGCATATTCAAAGTCAGAATAGATTGACAAGAAAAGCACTGTTTACTGCTCTATTGAGAGCAGGGGTTGATTTGAGAAGAAGTGATGGTATTCCAATCAATAAACTATATAAAATGTACCAAGATAAGGGGCTTAATGTCAGATGGAAGAGAGAAGGACTGCCCCTAAAGATGTTCCTGAACCATTGTATCCAAATTTGTCACACCTTCAGGAAGAATAGGAAACTGGCCAAGCCCTACCTCAGATTAAAGAAATACACAGATGAGATAACAGACCCCATATCAATCTGACTATATTTTGGAAACAGAGTCAAATACTGTAACCAGGGCATTAATAGATGCTGGGGAAGAGAATTCCCTTATTTATGGCAACCCAGGTAGGGTCAAGCATGGAACTCCTATTGCCATCACAGGACTGAGAGGGGCTGGAATATCAGCCACACAAGTCAAACTAATGATGAAAACTGAACAATTAGTTAACAAAGAATATACTGTGGTCATTGTATCCATTCCTGAATGTATCATTGGAATAGATATATTGAGAGGTATGACTCTGAATTTACCTGAAGGAAGATGCCAATTTGCAGTAAGAAAGATAGGAAATTAATACAGTTTTAGTGGGAAAAATAAAAATGGATCCAATCACTTTGCCTGAACCTTCTTAAGTAATTGCTTTAAAGCAAAGTCACGTGAGAGGAGGGCAAGATGAAATTACCAATACTATAAAGGAATGTGTTCAAGCAGGAGTGTTAGTCCCTACAACCACAGGATAGAATAATCATGTTTGGTCAGTTTTGGAAAGTACTGGGATAGGTGGAAGTAGTCAATATGCTGAACTTATGGTAGTGCATCAAGCCAGCAGAACAGAACAAAGAAGACAGTGCCATATATTCATGGATTCATGGGTGGTAGCTAATGGGTTAGCTACATGGATGCCCATGGGAAAAATCAAAATTGAGAAATTGATGGTAAACAAGCCTGGGGCAAAGAATTATGGGAAGATAGGTGGGACATGTGTAGATGCTCACGTGGCCCTCACCACACCAGAACATGGGTACAATGCAGATGCTCATCACCTAGCAAAGATTGCTACTCAACATATTGTCCCCACTATCACAACAACAGATGATCCAGTACTAGCAAAACGGGTCCATCAAAAGGCAGGCCATTTAGAGATCCAGGCAACACATTGGTGGGCACAAGATCAAGACCTTACTATCTCTCATTCATTGCTAAAACAGATAGCAGACGATTGTCATATATGTCAGTGGGAAAATGAACTAACTGTTCCTCACATAGTAAGTGGAGAGATAGCAAGGGTAAAAGTCCCAGCCCAAATTTGGCAAACAGATTCTGCTGGTCCTCTAGCACAAACTAAAGGACGCAAATTCATATGTGCTTGTGCTGACACCTACTGACATGTACTAGTGTCTTTTCCTTATAAGCCTGTGACCCAGAAAAACACCGTAAAATTCTACATCTCCTAATTCTCTATTACGGAGGCCCAATGCAGATTCACAGTGACAATAGGTCACATTTCAAAGGTAATGAAATGAAGAGATATTTTTTATTAAAAAATATTGAATGGATATATCATATTCCATATTATCCACAAGAATCTGGGTTAATTGAAAGAGTGCATTATTTTTTTTGTAGAAATATACATCCTTTATTTACCATAACAAAAGAAAAAGTATATTCAACAATACATATGTTGACTTAGTTTTGAAAATCTCAGTAAGTACACTTGCCGCACTTACTAGCCCTGTGACTTTGGGCAAGGCACTTAACCCCAATTGCCCTCCAAAAAGAAAAAAAGAAAAGAAAATCTCATTAAGCTCTTAAGAGGATTTGTTTTTCTCTTTATGTTCTGTATGTGAATATAGGTCAACGTTAATTTTTTTATTTTAGCAAATACTTATTATGAGAACTTCATTATCAAATGTCCAAATATGTAATGTTATGTTTCTTTATTTTTTGCTTATTTTTAGTTTTCAACATTCATTTCCACAAGATTTTGAGTAAATTTTTTCCCTGTCTCTCCCCTACCCCCATCCAAAGATAGCAAACCTACTGAATACCCCTTCTTCCAATACCCCTTCTCTCTTATATAGTTTCCCACCTCCCCTATTACCCCCAATTCCCAGGTCCCCAGCCTGAGCTGGGATCCAGGATCTCAAGGATTAAGGCAGCATTCAGTATTACCAAGAGAGCCCAGGAGGACCCAGGAAAATACAGGGTCTGCTGGGGACTGTCTCTCACCACTCAGTGCTGTCCAGATTCTGATGAGGATCTTTCTGGAATCCTCCTCCTACTGTTTTCATGTAGATAAGACTTTATTTCCGCCACCCAGGACACAACCTAGATCTTTGTCTTTTTTCAGTGATTATATTAAATGTCTGTTTTCCCCCAGAATGCACTGTACCTGCCAGCTTCTCACAGACTTTCCTTCAGACTATATTACATCAGTTCTGATAGGAAAGGAATTTCACAGCCCCCTAACTCTTTCTCCTCCAGAGATGAACCTGCATAAGGGATACAACAAACACTTTCTCCCTAATTCCACAGGGAGATCCATTCCATAAGGAGACACTATTCAACTATTTTTTTCAATTTTAAATGTGAATATGAATTTTCTCAAAATTCCATAGGGTTCTTATTGACTCGGTTTAAGGGGTGACTGCAGTTTTCTCCTATAAAGTGATAAGAATTGGACTATTTAACACTGAAGGGTTTTTCAGATCTATATTATCTAACTTTTGATGATGTAGGAGACAGTGACATTCAAGGACGTGGCTGTGGACTTCACCCAGGAGGAGTGGGGCCTCTTGGACCATCCTCAGAAGGAGCTGTACAAGGGAGTCATGCTGGAAAATGTCCAGAACCTGCCCTCCCTGAGTAAGGACATTTCCTCTGCTCCCTCTGAGTCTGCAACCAAAGGGAATATTTCCATTCCCTGGTATACAGGCTTTGGAGCATCTGTCAGTTATCAGAGAAGAGTGTGGGCTCCTCTGCCCAAGAGACAGACTCCTCCTGCTCCCTGATTTTCCTTTAGGAAGTCTTTGCATTGTGTGATAGGAAGCTGAGGCTTTCCTTTGTTGCTCCTGAGGCAGTCTTTTAGCAGTTCTAGGCAGCCTCAGGTCAAAGGTCCAGTCAGTGTGGCAGAATCTCAGACTTGGAACTACTCTCAGGGGTTATTGGGTCTAAGCTCTGCTGGACATGGATTTTGCTGCCCAGTCTCTGAGAACTGCTGAGGCAGCTTTTCCTTGCATCCCCTTCCTCTTTGGGATGGCCCTGATATTTGGAATATTCTGCTATTCAACAAGCATACTTTGGTAGCTGGTAACTTTGACTTGTGGCTGGGGTAGCAGGTTTGTCCTTTATCCTCCTTCATGTGGCCCTAAATTTCCCACACAGAGGATGGGAAAGGGAAGGTAATGAGCATTTATATTCACCTGCTATTTACCATGTGCTGGGCCAAGGGCTTTCTATACCATATTATGTCACTTCAACCCCATAATAACCGTTCAGGTTAGGTGATATTATTATGCCCATTTTACACTTGAGAAACTGAGGCAGGCAGGGGTTAAGTGACTTGTCCAGGGGCACACAGCTCCCCACTCTCTGAGGCTGTATTTAAACCCAGGCCTTCCAGACTCTAGGTCCACGGCTCTCTCCACTGCATCACCAGCTGCCTCTGATTTCTGGACAAAGGAATAATGTTATGGGAACTTTACCTCAGGATTCCTGGGAACTACCCTGGGGTCCTTGCCTGCATGCCCCTGTGGGTGCCAGGAAGAACAGACTAACTGAGAAAAAGCGTTTGAACTAACTACATTTTGTTTTCCAGGAGGAGACTCTCCCCCAAGGAGGGAAACACCCCCTGAATGAACAGTGCACAGGGTCTATATGGGGGTCAGGGAGAGAGGAGCCAGGCCAGGGGCAGGGCAAAGGCTGAGGCATCAGGGTCCCTGTTGCGGGGTCTTTTTTTTTTTTTTTAAAGCAATTGGGGTTAAGTAACTTGCTCAAGGTTACACGGCTAGTCATTTGATTTATGCGTGGGGGCTCATTTTCTGAGGCCGGATCTGATCTCGGGTCATCCAAACTCCGAGGCCGGCGATCTTACTCACTGCGCCACCTAGCCGCCCCTTTAGGGCAATTGGGGTTAAGTAACTTGCCCAAGGTTACACGGCTAGGTTTTTGTTTGTGCGGATTAGGTGTGGGAGGCCGGCTCCGAACTCAGGTCCTTCTGATTCCAGGGCCGGCGCTCTATTCACTGCGCCACCTAGCCGCCCCGTTGTTGCGGGGTCTTGAGGATGATCTGACACAGTTACCCTGTTACCCAGTTGTGGGTCTAGCAGTTTCTGCCAGAATGGAGCATGACAGGCTGGGGGCAGAGGGTTTGGCTGTTCCTCAGAACAGGTTCTAAAACACATCCTGCTTTGGGTTATTGGCATCACAGGCACTAAGGGGTCAGTACAGACTCCTGTGTGTGACCAGAATGGAGAGATCTCTAAATGGAGCAGTTATGTATCCACATCCCTTTCCCTACAAGTCTCTCCCCTTCCTCATCCCTGATTCCCCAGCCCCAGGGCTTGCACTTCCCAGAGAAGATGTGATCTCTTATTTTGAACAAAGGGAAGCACCCTGGATCCTGGAGGAAGAAGGCCTGCTGCTATGTGTTGTGGTGAAGGAAGTGCTCGATTTGGGGGCAGGAAGGCCTGCCTTGGGATTCTTTTTCAGACTTTTTCTTAGCTGGAGCTTCCTGGGCCAGTCACTGAGCCATGGAGCCCCACTTTAAATATATGTAAAAGGAGGGGGTTGGACTCCACGGGCTTTGAGCTCCCTTCCAGGGATAAATTGATCATTTTATAAGAATTTGCTATTTGGAATTTGGGGAAGGAAGTGCCAAAAGGGCTTCAGCTCTCCAATATGAGCTCTATTAGACCTCATTCAAACCAACAAACGTTTATTTAGATCACCTGCAGGCCAGACTTTTTGCTAAGCACTGGGGACCTAAAGGAATGCAAGTGTTCCTCAGCCCTCCTGGATTTCAGAGTGTGGTAAGCAGTCCAACACCTTTATAGAAAGCCAGTATGGACAGGGTAAATTGGAGCTGGGCAAGAGAGGGAAGGCCCTAAAGTGGGGAAGACTGGGAAAGGCTTGTTAGAAGAGTAGGGCTGTAGCTGGGGCTTCAGGGAAGCCAGGAGGAGCATTCTAGGCAAGAGAGATAGTGAGGAAATCCCAGGGAGTCAGGAGGAGGAGTGTCCTGTTAACAGAACAGAAAGGAGGCCCACACCACTGGGTTCTAGCATATATGGGGGGAGATGGGGTGAACAAAGACTGGAAGAGCAGGAGAGGCAGAGATGATGAAGTGTTTAACAGCACGAGGGAGGATTTTACATGGGATCCTTTTGCTGGGGAGTCAGGAGGCTGTTGAGTGGGTGATGACAGGCCCAGGTGAGAGCTTTAAGAAGATGAACTTGACAACTGGGTTGAGGATGCTCTGGACTGGGGGGACATGAGGCAGCCAGAAGAGCCAGCAGGCTCTGAGACACCTCAGGTGTGAGGGGATGGGGACCTGAATGCAGACAGTGACAGTGTTGGGGGCATGGTATGACAGAGATGTCACCCAGGTGGAATCCCAGGACTTTGCTCCAGAGCAATATGGGGGCAGGAGTGTGTATGTGTGAGAGTCAATGAGGAGGGCCTGACCCTTCTTCTGTGAGCCTGGACTGTTGAGGTTGCCTGGGATAACATTAGGAATGTGGGCAGATGGGAGCACTGGGGGAAGGAGAATGGGTTTCATTCTGCATATGGGAAGAGGAGGACCAGGAGACAGGTTGCCACCAAGGCTTGGAGAGGAGAGTATCAAGAAAAGGGGGTGATGGGCAGGGCCAAAGCCTACTGAGAAGTCAAGAAGAATGAGGGTCAAGAAATGGCCATAGAATTTACAAAAGGCTGACCTCTTTGTCTGATACTGAGGCCCAAAAGGACAAGAAGGCATCTGCCTAATCTGAAGTAAGAATAAGAGAGGCCTTGATAAACGTCCAGCTTTTTGAAGGAAATAAGAGGTGAAGCTCCTAAGGACGAAGGTAGGGATGGCAGGGGCAGGGGAGAGAAAAAGCCAGAAGGGAGTATTGGGGATGAATGAAAGATTTGGAAAAGCTGCTGTGGTGAGTGGGATGGGGAGTTATCAGGGAGATGTCAAAGCAGTGCCTTCCCCCAGTGGGGTCCAGCTGAGACTGTGCAGCCTAAATCTCTAGTGGACCCAGGCAGCCTGGTTTCATGCTTTTTTCCCTCTCATCCAGCAGCCCAGGAGTAGGAGTGAAGGCTGCTGCCTTACCTGGAAATGCTCCAAGGCCAAGCTTTATATGAATCATCACCCAAGCCCCTTTCCTGATTTCTGTGGCTCAGTCTCTCTCCCATTCTTGGAGAATTACTGACCAGGATCTTATAGGTGACAACCCCCTTCATTAAGGGAGCTGGGAGCTAGAGCCTAGAAGGTCTCCTATGATAGAAGACTGTTCAAGGGTCTAGAAAAGAACCTTTGTTACCTTCATTGTTGGATCTGGTCAGATTTCAACAGGGTCAGAACCTAACAAAGTGACTTCTTAGAGGTTTGTAGTTTTGAGAAAGAACCATGAACTGCTTAAGGTGGCATTGACACATTTTTTTTTTTCAATCCTTTGGAGCACTACCTAGAACTTCCAAGGGATCTGTGAACCCCTAAATGGGAAAAAGGTTCAGAAGCACATATAGGAGAGTAGGCTGTTCAATTCCTTACAAAAGAATGTTAGACCCAAATTCGTGTATGAGACACATATTTTGAGACATGGGAAATATCATGCATTTTCAAAGGTGTGCTTGTTATGCAGATTTTTCTTTTTTAGTACAAATAGGTTTTATTTTTTAATGTGATATTTTCCCCATATTAATAATAAAACAACTTTTAAATATTTAAATAAATTTAAATTTCCAAATTCCTTTGGTCCTTCCTTTTCCCTTGCACGAGATGTTGAGAAATCTTACATGGGTTATACATGTCCAGTCTTTTAAGATAAGGATTTTATTTTTGTTGTAGTAAGCAGAAGCATTTAGTGACAATTAAAAAACTTAAATTTTAAATTAAGATTAAATAATTTAAAATTTTCAAAAGTTTTTAATTTAAAAAATATTTTAAAATCAAGTAAGTAATCTCTCTCAAAATAAATAGCCCAAGGGGCAGCTAGGGGTTGCAGTTGATAGAGTACTGGCCCTAGAATCAGCAGGATCTGAGTTCAAATACAGCTAGAGACACTTGACACTTACTAGCTGTATGACCCTAAGCAAATCCCTTGACCCTGACTGACTCACCAAAAAAAATTTTTTTTCCAAAAAAATTTAAATAGTCTAGAATTTTAATGTTTTATATAAATACCAAAAATAGCACTGGTATTCTTCATGTGACCTGAAATATTGCAACAGAAAAAAAAAGATCGAAGCTTGTTACTTGGGCCATTACATTTACAAATATGAGAGATCCTAAAATAATTTGAATATTTAGTATAAGTGCACCAAATCTCACAATATCTGAGAAGAAAGGCTTGAAAGTGCAAGTGCTGAAAGTTAAAAGGAAAGACTGATGGGGAGCAACCCTTCTCTTACTGCAGACCGAGCATGCGAAGTCACAAGCTGGGGTTCTTGCAGGAGGGATCAGGCTTGAAGTGAAGGAGACTCCTGCAGAGCTCAGCCTTCCTGTGGAAAAGAAATCTCTTCTCTTCACTGGCCAATGACCACCGGACAGAAGCTTTGTGAATGTAATCGATGTGGAAAGGCTTTCAGCATGAACTCTAAACTCACTGGACATCAGAGAATCCACACTGGAGGGAAAGCTTAATTGTAAAAAGGCTTTCACAAGGAGAGACACTCTTAACCTCCATCAGAGAACACACACTGGGGAGAAACCTTATGAAGGCAACCAGTGTGGAAAGGCTTTCACAGGAAGCTCTTCTGTAGTTAAACATCAGAGGATCAATATTGAAAAAAAAAAGTTACTGAAGCAATCAGTGTGTTAAAGCTTTTACACAGAAGGCCCTGTAGCATGAAGTAAATATTCACAGCACTGATGATTATGAATATGCCGGTGTAATTCTGAAAATATGAAAGACACTCCAGATAGAAGACAGAAGCAAAACATTTATTCAGATAACAGAAAGCCAAATCCCAACACCAGGAAACCAAATCCAACACAGCAACATAGAAGGTAATACACCATATCATAGCAGGGAGCCAAACCTCCTTTAGCCTTCCCACAGACCAACACAGCAGATGGCCAAAAACCAACTTTTCTCATAAGCCTATTAGTCTCCTTGCCTAACGTGCATGCATGCTCTCTTCCCAACCATGTACTCAGGTTGGAGTCAGAGAATTTGATCTTGTTCAAGCCTCTCAAACTCAACCTGTAGGAAAGAGGACTCAGCATCTCTCCCCCAGAATCTACTCCTCTTCTTAATTTTCCTGTTTCTGTTGAAGAGACCATTCTCCTTCCTGGGTTTACAACTGCACTTATCCCTGATTCTCCATTCTCCTTTACCCCACCCCAAGAGTCAATGAGCTGTGATGTCTAGGCCATTTTACATTCACACAGCTCTCAAATCTACCTCTAAAATTTCTCCCCTTCCAACACCTCCCAGTTCAAGCTTTCATTACCTCCTGCCTGGACTATTGAAGAAGCCTCCTAATAGGTCTTTCTGCCTCAAATCCCTCCCCTCTTCCCTCCATCACACAAGGATCCACACAACTCATATCCACCCACACAGATGCCAAAATGACATTCTGACAGCATAGGATTTTACCATGTTAGTTCCCTGCTAAGAAGCCTCTAGTCCAAGGGTTCTTAGCTTTTGGTTCTTTTTTTCCATCATAAACATCATTGATAGTCTTGATGAAGCTGATGAACTCCTCAGAATAATGTTTTTAAATGAATAAAACTCACAAGGTGACAAAATTAACCAATTATTTTTGAAAATAGGCATCAAGTAGATATATTGTAAAAGACTGACTATATTTCCCTCCCTCCTATCCCACTTCCCACTTGGTCTATTCCCCACTTTGATGGAGTCCCTTTTCAAAAGTGGGTGCTTCCAACTTCCCTCCCACCCAGCCTGCCCTCCCCTCCACCACCTTCCCCCATTCCCCTCCCCCACATGCTCCTGTAGGGTGGGACATCCTATTTAGTATATATGTCATTCTCTCCCTGGTCCAAATTCAATGAGAATATGCTTTTGCCTTTTTGCCTTCCTGTTTCTCCCCTCCCCTGCAACCACCTTCCCCTGCCTCCTCTACACAAGACAGTTCACCCCATTCCCCCTCACCACATTACTCTCTCACCTCTTAACGTCACCTTTTAATTATCATCCCTTCCCATGAAATTCAACCTGTGCCCTCTATCTATGTATACCTGAAAACATATAAACACACATTCATATATGTGTTCATATGCCCATATACCCTTCAACTAATTTCATACTGAGAAAAGTTTCTATGGTTATTGTTTTTGCCTGTAGGCATATAAATCATTCATCTCTGATAAATTCATAGTGATTTCTTTTCCCTGTTTAACTTCTCAAGCATCTCTGGCTTCTTGTATCTGAATGTCACATTTTCTATTCAACTCTGGTTTTTTCCTCAAGAGTGCTTGAAAATCTTCTATTCCACTGAATGACCAAATTTTCCCCTGAACCATGATACTCAGTTTGGCTGGGTAGGTGATTCGTGGTTTTAATCCCAGGTCCTCTGACCTGTGGAATATCATATTCCATGCCCTTCGATCCCTCAGTGTAGAAGCTGCCAGGTCCTGTGATATCCTGATTCCTATTCCACCAGTATTCAAATTGTTTCTTCCTGGCTGCTTGTAACATTTTCTCCTAGATCTGGGGCGGGGGGAGGGGGAGAGTTGGAAACACCCACTTTTGAAAAGGGACAGGACCAAAGTAGGAAATAGAACAAGTGGGAGGTGGGATAGGAGGGAGGGAAATATAGTCAGTCTTTTACAATAAAACTACTATGGCAGGGGCGACTAGGTGGTGCAGTGAGAGCGCCAGCCTCGGAGTTGGGATGACCCGGGATTGAATCTGGCCTCAGACAATGAGCACCCACACATAAATAATGATTAGCCATGTAACCTTGAGCTAGTTACTTAACCCCAATTGCTTTTAAAAAAAAGAAAGAAACTGGTATTCTTCCAATAATCTACAGAGGCGGCTAGGTAACGCAGTGAGTAGAGCATTGGCCCTGGAGTCAGAAGGACCTGAGTCTGGATCTGGCCTCAGGCACTTAACGCACACACAAACAAAAACCTAGCTGTGTGACCTTGGGCAAGTTACTTAACCCCAATTGCCCTCCAAAAGGCAATAAATAAATAAAAGTATTATGGTAATGTTTTGCATAGCTACAGATGTACAAGGTATACTGAACTGATTATCTTCCCAGTAAGGGTGGGTGACAAGGGAGGAAGGGAATGAATTTGAAATTCAAAGTGTTAAAATCAAATGTTTAAAAATATATAAATACTATTATTAATACTATTTTACATATAATAGGGAAATAAGATATACAGACATTTAGGGCACAGAGACTGACCTTGCCCCAGTGAAAAAGTCCAAGGGGGTATGGGAGAAGATACAGGAGAGAACAGATAGGATGAGGGGATATCCCATTGTACTGCTATTCGGGGGTGAGGGGGTAGGGAAAAAAATTTGTAACTTAAAATCTGGAGGAAATGAATGGTGTAAACCAGAAGTTAATAAAGAATTTGGGGGGGGGGGGGACAAAGACAAATAACAAAAAAGAAAAGAAAATAGGTATCAAAATATGAACAAAAAAACCCCAAGGCCACAAATTCAAGTCATGTCAATAATCAATTATTAAGGGCTACTGGTGTGTCAGGCACAGTGCTAAGTGCTGGGCACACGAAAACAAAAGGAAAGGAAGAAAGAAAAGACCTTTGCCCCATAGCCAAGGCTTTGAGCCCCACTTATTTGAGGGGGGATGGTGGGGAGCATCTGCTAAAGCCCAACTGTAACATTCTGTTTTATGGGCTTATTTTGTGTTATTCCTGTTACACTATTGTAAAGTTCTTTTGACACAAATTACCCCTGAACTCCCATTAATCTATAATGAAATGCATTGCTAATGTATTTTTGCTATGTAAAGGACATGAAAGATCTTAGTGCTGAATGGAAAGATAGTGGAATTTTGAAGACCTTCCCTGTCCCTTAATAAGCCTAAGGGAATTTGCAGATCTTCCTTCCTTTGAAGATATTCCCTGTACCTTAATAGGCCATGGAAAGTATTCACATGGAACCCTGGGGGGGGGGGGGAGGGGGGACTTGCTAGAGGTTGGAGCAAAGCCTACAGGAAGCTGGGAGTCAGAGCTAGACTAGATGATTAGGTGCAGGGCACAAGTCTCAGGCAAGCAGACAGGGCAGCTCCTGAGTAAGAGTTGATTTTCTGCCACCTACTATGACAGGTAGGCCTAGCTTGGTCTGTGGTTAGGCTAAAGGATTTTGTGGCTCTCTGTGCTGTTATGGCTCATTAACTTCTTTGCTACTATGATGGAATCCACTTACTGGTTTGGGGATTTGGTTTTGTGGTGCCTAAGTAAATGTTTCATTTCTGTCATATATGGAGAGTCTGCTATATTTTCTGATCAAGCATCATGCAGGAATGTTTAGAGTCATGGTGGGTGCTGAAAATACTGCATTAGCACTACAAACACTTAGAGCTAGAGTGAGGAGAAGAGGCACCCAGGGAGAGAGCTAGGCTTGTGTCTGTGGGAAGGCTAAAGGATGGTGTGGCTCCCTGTTATGCTATGGTGTATTAACTTCTGTGTTGCTATGATGGATTTAGTTTCATGATGTTGGGATTTGTCGTTTGGTGTTTGAATACATGTTTTGCTTCTTTCCTTCTTCGAGAGAGACCGGCCCCCTGTGTAAAAGCCTTTCCATACTGATTACATTCATAAAGTTTCTCACCATTGTGGATTCTTGCATGATAAACAAGGCTTGACCTTCCTCTAAAAGTCTTTCCACACTGGCTGCATTCATAAGGTCTCTCTCCAGTATGAATTCTCTGATGTACAATAAGAGTGTTTCTCTGTGCAAAAGTCTTTCCACACTGATTACATTCATAAGGTTTCTCCCCACTGTGCATTCTCTGGTGTAGGGTAAGACTGTGACTTTGTGTAAAAGCCTTTCCACACTGATTACATTCATAAGGTTTTTCACCAGTGTGAATTCTCTGATGTATGGTAAGATTGGCCCTCTGGGTAAAAGCCTTTCCACATTGATTACATTCATAAAGTTTCTCCCCAGTGTGTGTTCTCTGATGTAGGGTAAGACTGTAGCTCAGTGTAAAAGACTTTCCACATTGATTACATATATAAGATTTCTCTCCAGTGTGAATTCTCTGATGTTTGGTAAGTTGGGACCGCTGTCTAAAAGATTTTCCACATTGATTACATTCATAAGGTTTCTCCCCACTGTGCATTCTCTGGTGTAGGGTAAGACTGTGATTTTGTGTAAAAGCCTTTCCACACTGATTGCACTGATAAGGTTTTTCTCCAGTGTGGATTCTCTGATGCATGTTAAGAGAGGGGCCTGTTGTGAAAGATTTTCCACATTGATTACATCCATAAAGTTTCTCACCATTATGGATTCTTGCATGATAAAGAAGCCTTGACTTTCCTCTAAAAGCCTTTCCACACTGACTGCATTCATAAGGTCTCTCTCCAGTATGAATTCTCTGGTGCAGGATGAGACGTCCTCTCTGTGTGAAAGCCTTTCCACACTGATTACATTCATAAAGGTTCTCCCCACTGTGCATTCGCTGATGTTGGGTAAACTTGTCACTACGTGTAAAATCCTTTCCACACTGATTGCATATATAAGGTCTCTCTCCAGTGTGAATTCTCTGATGTAGTTTAAGATTGTTGCTACGTGTAAAAGCCTTTCCACACTGATTACATTCATAAGGTTTCTCTCCAGTGTGGATTTTCTGATGTTTATTAAAATACGACCTATGTGTAAAAGCCTTTCCACACTGATTACATTCATAAGGTTTCTCTCCAGTGTGGATTCTCTGATGTTCATTAAAATGAGACCTCTGTGTAAAAGTCTTTCCACATTGATTACATTCAAAAAGTTTCTCTCCAGTGTGGATTCTGTGATGAATAGCTAGACTGGACTTTTTTGTAAAACTTTTTCCACATGGATTACATACATGAATTTTCCTTCCAGCATGGATGCTCTGATGGTCATTAAAATGAGTCTTCTGTGTAAAAGTCTTTCCACATTGATTACATTTATAAGGTTTCTCTCCAGTGTGGATTCTGTGATGAAGAGTAAGACTGAACTTCCTTGTAAAACTTTTTCCACACTGATTACATACATGAGTTTTCTGTCCAGTGTGGATGCTCTGATGTTCATTAAAATGAGTCCTCTGTGTAAAAACCTTTCCACACTGATTATATTCATAAGTTTTCTTTCCAGTGTGGATTCCCCAATAACAAGCAGGGATTTCTCTCCAAGTGAAGTCACAGGGACCACCACCCATGAATCTTTGCTCCTGACTTTCTTCCACTGAAAAGCTGACCTCTACAGGAGACTCCTTCACTTCAAGTCTGATCCCTCCTTCTGAAAGAAACAAGCAATTAAACATTTACACACAGACACATCTATAATTATATCCCCTTCCCTCCACTGGCACAACATAAACTCCTTTGCATTCTCTATCCCCAGGCAAAGAGAAAAGTCTTTAATCTTCAAAAGTCTTCAACTGGGCAGAACCATTATTTCAAAAGGCCATTAGCTCACATCCCAAGGATGATTTAATTTACAAAGAGCTTCACATGGAGTTTCATGGGGTCCTCACAACAAACACGTGACAGAGGGAGACTGTTCTTGTCCCACTCACAACTCAGGCCTCAAGCTCAGAATAGCTGGGTGACTAGACCCTAAATCCCAGATCCGAGCACAAGAACTCCAACAACCTGTGACTTAGCATGCTCTGTCCACAGTACTAGAAAGGTTGCTCTCACTCAATCTTTCCTTCTCACTTTCATTATTTGCTCTTTCAATTCTTTCTTCACAGATATTATGCCATTTAATGGATATGCACTAAATATTTAAATTATTTCATGATCTCTCATATTTGTAAATATAATGTAATGAATGACCTGGTTACAACCTTCAATCTTTTTTTTTCCGTTGCATTATGTGAGGTCACATGAAGAATACCAGGACTTTTTTTTGCATTTACCTAAAACATAAAAATTCTGGGTTTTTAAATTTTTTAGAAAAAAAATTTTTTTTGGAAAGGCAGTTAGGGTTAAGAGATTTGTCTGGGGTAACACAGCTAGTAAGTATCAAGTGTCTCTAGCTGGATTTGAACTCACATCCTCCTGATTCTGGAGCTGGTACTTTCTCAACTGCAACACACATCTGCCCATTGGCCTATTATTTTGATACTGATTACTTATTTGCTTTAAAAAATTGTTTCTATATGTATCTGCTTACTACAATAAAAATAATATCCTTGTCATAAAGACTAGACGTGAATCACCCATGTAATTCGCTCACCATCTTATGGAAGGGACAGAGGAAGGAATGAATGAATTTGGAATTTTAAATTTAATCAAGTGTTTAAAAGTTCTTTTAATATCTAATGAGAGAAAATAAAGTATTATGTTAAAAATAAAACCTATTTGTACTAAAAAAGAAAAAAATCTGCATAATAAACACCGCTTTGAAATTTCACAATCATTTTCCAAGTCTAAAAACATGTGTCTTATGCAGGTATGTGGGTCTAACATCCTTTTGTGAGGAAATGAACAGCCTAATATCCTATATGTCCTCCTGAAGCTCTTCCCCATTTAGGGCTTCACAAACCCCTTGGAGGTTCGAGACAGGGCTCCAAAGGATTTGAACTAAAATTTTATCAATACCACCTTAAGCAGTTCATGGCTCTCTCTTTCTTGCAACCACTCACCTCTAAGTAGTCACCTTTGTTAGGTTCTGACCCTGAATAAACCTGAGGAGAACAGACAATGAAGATCACAGAGGTGTTTTTCTAGACCCCTGAAAGGTCTCCTATCATCAGACACGTACAAGGCTCTAGCTCTCAGCTCCCTAAATGGAGGTGCTCATCTCCTACAGGAACCTGGTCACTGATGCTCCAAGGATGGGAGAGAGACTGAGCCATAGAAATCGGGAAAGGGGCTTGGGTGATGATTCATACAAAGATGGGCCTTGGAGCATTTCCAGGTAAGGCTGCAGCCTTCACTCCTACTCCTGTGCTGCTGGATGAGAGGGAAAAAACCAGGAAACCAGGCTGCCTGGGTCCACTAGAGATTTAGGCTGCACAGCCTCAGCTGGACCCTCACTGAGGCAAGGAAGTGCTTTGACATCTCCCTAAATAACACCCCATCCCACTCACCACAGCAGCTTTTCCAAATATTCTCATTCATCTCTTCCCTCCCTGATAGACCCCCCAAATCCCCTAGCTTAAGAGCCTTTCCCAATCTTCCCCATTTTAGGGCATTCCTGCCCTTACCCAGCCCCTATTTACTCTGTCAACATTGGCTTTCTATACAGTTGCTGGAATGTTCACCAGACTGTGAAATCCAGGAGGGCTGAGGAAGAAACCTGCAGTGGGTACCAAAGGCTCTGGCCTGCAGGAGATCTTAATAAATGTTTGTAGGTTTAGGGGCGGCTAGGTGGCGCAGTGAATAGAGCGCCGGCCCTGGAATCAGAAGGACCTGAGTTCGGAGCTGGCCTCCGACACCTAATCCGCACAAACAAAAACCTAGCCGTGTAACCTTGGGCAAGTTACTTAACCCCAATTGCCCTAAAGGGGCGGCTAGGTGGCGCAGTGAGTAAGAGTGCCGGCCTCGGAGTTGGATGACCCGAGATCAGATCCGGCCTCAGAAAATGAGCACCCACGCATAAATAATGACTAGCCGTGTAACCTTGAGCAAGTTACTTAACCCCAATTGCTTTAAAAAAAAAAAATGTTTGTAGGTTTGAAGAAGGTGTGATAGAGCTCATAATGGAGAGCTGAACACCTTTTGGCACTTCTTGCCCCAAATTCCGAAGAGAAACTTCATATAAGATGATAAATTTGTCCCTGGCAGGGAGCTGAAAGGCCAGAGTCAAACTCCCTCATTTTACATATACGTAAACTGAGGCTCCATGGCTCAATGACTGGCCCAAGAGGTCACTGCTACTAACAAAACTGAAAAATAATATCAAGGCAGGCCTTCCTGCCCCCAAATCTAGCACATCCTTCACCACAACACATAGCAGCCTCTCATAATCCCAGCTCTCATATGCCTGCTTTCACCTCACTCACCTGGACAGGGGATCCTCAGGTCTTCTTCCTCCAGGATCCAGGGTGCTTCCCTTTGTTCAAAATAAGAGATCACATCTTCTCTGGGAACTGGAAGCCCTGGGGGTGGGGAATCAGGGATGAGTTAGGACAGAGACTTGTAGGGAAAGGGGTGTGGATACAGAGCTGCTCCATTTAGAGATCTCTCCATTCTGGTCACATGTAGGAGTCTGACCTGACCCCTTAGTGCCTGTGATGCCAATAACCCAAAGCAGGATGTGTTTTAGAACCTGTTCTGAGGAACAGCCAAACCCTCTGCCCCAAGCCTGTCACGCTCCATTCTGGCAGAAACTGCTAGATTCACAACTGGGTAACAGGGTAACTTTGTCACATCAGCCTCAAGCCCCGGCTTCAGGGACCCTGATGCCTTATCCTTTGCCTTTTCCCCTGCCTGGCTCCTCACTCCCTGACCCCCATATAAACCCTGTGCACTGTTCATTCAGGGGGTGTTTCCCTCTTTGTGTTAGAGTCTTCCTTGTGGGTCCAAATGCTATTTCTCAGTCATTCTGTGATTGCTGGTACTCACAGGGGCATGCAAGCATGGACCCCACGGTAATTCCCAGGAATCCTGAGGGAAAGTTGCCATAGCATTAATTTTGGGGAATTCTGGGCAGAGGTGGGGGAGAAAATGAGGGAATGACTTTGGAGTCAGAGAATTTGATCCTGTGCACCTTCTTCAGGGAAGGATGGACCCATGGCATGGTTTCCATTGTCTAGAAATCAGAGGTAGTTGGTGGTACAGTAGAGAGAGCCCTGGGCCTGGAGTATCAAAGGCCTGGGTTTAAATATAGCCTTAGAGAGTGGGGAGCTGTGTGCCCCCGGACAAGTCACTTAATCTCTGCTTGCCTTAGTTTCTCAAATGTAAAATGTGAATAATTATATCACCTAACATGGAAAGTTATCATGGGGATGAAGTGACATAATGTGGTAAAGAAAGTCCTTGGCCCAGGACATGGCAAATAGCAGGTGAATATAAATGCTCATTCCCTTCCCTTCCCTTCCTTTCCCATCATCGGCGGGGTATGCTTAGGGCAACAAGAAGGAAGATAAAAGACTACCCTACTACACTGTTCAAAACTAAGAACTATGAGCTAGAATGTTTGTTTGTTAAACAGAAGAATATTCCAAATATCAGGCCCATCCCAAAGAGGAAGGGGATGCAAGGAAAAGCTGCCTCAGCAGTTCTCAGAGATTGGCAACAAAATCCATGTCCAGCAGAGGTTAGACCCAATAACCCCTGAGAGTAGTTCCAAGTCTGAGATTCTGCTACATTGACTGGACCTTTGACCTGACGCTGCCTAGAACTGCTAAGAGACTGCCTCAGGAGCAACAAAGGAAAGCCTCAGCTTCCCACCACACAATGTAAAGGAAAGGAAAGGAGGGAGGAGGAAAACCAGGGAGCAGGAGGAGTGTGGACACAGGATCCCAACACTCTTCTCTGATAACTGACAGATGCCCCAAAGCCTGTATACCAGGGAATGGAGGTACATTTCCTTTGATTGCAGACTCAAGAGGGAGCAGATGAAATGTCCTTACCCAGGGAGAACAGGTTCTGGGCATTCTCCAGCATGACCTCCTTGTACAGCTCCTTTTGAGGATGGTCCAAGAGGCCCCACTCCTCCTGGGTGAAGTCCACAGCCACATCCTTGAATGTCACTGTCTCCCACATCATCAAAAGTCATAGAACGTAGAGCTGAAAGACACTTCAGAGTTAAAAATTCCAATCCACATCACTTTAAGGGAGGAAATTTCAGAGTCACCTCTTGAAACCACAGTCAGTAACAACCCAAAGAACTTTTGAGAAAATTCATATTCACATTCAAATGTGAGAAAACATCATAAATTGTAAGAAAGTTGAAAAATATCTTATTAATTATGGAGTGTGTCTCCCCTGTGGAATCAGGAAGAAAGTTTGTGTTCTATCCCTAAGGCAGGTTCATCTCTGGAGGAGAAAGAGAGAGGGGCATTCAAAGTTCCTTCCTTATCAGAACTGATGTGATATAGTCTGAAGAAAAGCCTGTGAGAAGCTGGCAGGTACAGTGCATTCTGGGAGAAAACTGACATTTAATATAATCGCTGAAAAGAGAATGAAGATAAAGATCGAGCTTGTGTCCTGGGTGGCTGAAATAAAGTCTTATCTACTTGAAAACAGGAAGAGGATTCCAGAAACATCCTCATCAGAATCTGGGCAGCACTGAGTGGTGAGAGACAGACAGTCCCCAGCAGAACCTGTGTTCTCCTGGGTCCTCCTGGGCTCTCTTGGTAATACTGAATGCTGCCTTACCCCAGGATCTCAAGGACAGCTCAGGCTGGGGACCTGAGAGCTTTCAGTGCCCCTCAAAGGCTCTGATCTGTGCCAAAGTTGATGTAGGCACCCCATGCCCACAACAGGATCTGAGTTCTGCAGGCTCCTGATCTGGTTTTCAGCTTTCTTGGCAAAAGTAAATCTACTGAATTTGGCCAGTAAATCTACTGAGCTGGCAAGCTCCTCAGGTCCTATGTTAGACTGGGATTCCTGCCCTGGTGATTCTTGTGCATGATTCAGACAGGGCTAGGAGCTGTGCCTGAGCCCCTGCTCCCCTCCTGGGATCTGAGCCAGACCAACATTGGATGCTGACCCTCATTCTCTCTAGGAATTCCACCTAGAGCCTCCAAAAGCTCCTGACCAACTAGGGCTGCCTCAAGGCCCGGTCCTTACCTATACAACCCAGGCCTTGATAGGAGGCCCCCAAGATGTCAGCGGGCCCCTGGTCCAAGTCACTGGGGGCCCCAAACTGGGTTCCACCCTCTGCTCCTCACTCTCTCCCCTACATCCTATCTGTTGTCTAAATAAAACAAGTTTTATTTTTATAATTGTTTTTGAGGTGGAAAAGAAAGAATCTGAGGGATCATTCCTAAATGGGGCATGGATGAATGAGTAAGTTTAAGAAATGTGAAGGGATACTACTGCATTGACCTTGAATTACCACAGGGACCAGCCCAGACTGCAGAGGGCCAAGGATGAAGAAACATGCTGCCTGCCACTGTAAGGGGAAGGACTCAGGCACTAAAGGGGAAATAAATATGTTTCAGGGCACGGCATGGTGGGTTTCTTTTTTCAGAATGACTCTACTTTGTGCATAATGGGTTTTGTTCTTCTGTTCTCAGTGAGGGGAGGGGGGAGGAGGTGGGAGGAGGATCAGATGGACCTTGACTGATACAAAGGTCTGTATTCAACACCTGTTTTGTACACACAATGACCAATGCTTCCTGGGGAGCCATGAGGACAAGGTGCTTACCTCTGGAGAGAGGTGACAAGAGGGCTGGTTCAGATAACTTTCTTTAGCCATAACCAATGAGGAATCCTGTTTAGCTTGACTTCACACTTTCTGGCAATGGGGGCTAGTTTTTTTTGTTTACTAAATGGTGTGTGTGTGTGTGTGTGTGTGTGTGTGAAGAGGGCACGGCAGAAAGAGGAGGGATATATGGCTAATTTCTCATGAAAAAAAATGCAAATTCAAAATGAGTTAAAGGCCCAGGGAATAGTGCTCTAGCCCTGGTGTTGAAACACCAGGAGGAACTGCTGTTCAAGTTGGGCCTCAGGCATTTGAGACTTACTAATGGAGTGGCCCCTGGTAAGTCACTTAATTAAGCCCGATTGTCTCATAGAAAAAACCTGGGAGGGCAGCCTGGGGGGGAGGGGGTGAATTGAGGGGGGCTGCTGGAGACTCCAGAGTGCCATCAATCATTTGAAAGCCAGAAGATGGGAGCAGGGCAGTGTTGCCATGACTGAATCATTTTCATGCCTGCTATTTTATAAAGAAACAGTCCCTAAGGCAGATGTTGCCAGCTTCCCAGACCCTCCTCTATGTTCAGGGAAATGGCTGGATTGCTGGTGTTGGTCAGGCCTGTTGCAGCACAAGCATCCTAGCATACCCAGGATGGCTGCTAGCACAGGTTCTCAGATCTGCTTTTCTAAAGGAAAGCACCTCAAAATGGGTTAACAATGTTACTTTAATCAAACATATATCATTTACCTAGTTCAGGGGGAAAAGTCAGCACCTTGAACTTCAGAAAATACAAAACAAGTTACAAGGAGATAAAAAAAATGCAGACAGAGAAACTGGCCAGCAGACAGGATTCCAACTCTCTGACCATTACCTCCAGACCTAGTCAGTTACCAGAGAGGGAAGCACCAACATCTAGGTTTTCAAAACCGGGAGTACACATTGGCTACCCAGATTCTAATCTGGCCAAATCACACACCTCTTCCCAAAGTGAGCCTCAAAGCAAAACCTCACATCAGGATACAGAAGGGGGCAGAGTCTATTTTAAAACCAAGGAAGCTTCTCAGAGTCACTTAAGCCCAGCCAAGGGCCTAGGGCCAGGGAAGATCTTCAGATTCCCATTTCACCTGAGGAGGGGCTTCACTCACCTGGGCTGGGGCTGGGCTGCTCCCAGGGGCCATTCCTGCACAATCCAGGCTCCCTGTGTAGGTAGCAAAGGAATCAAAGTGACTCCCTTTGGGAAAGTTTCTCCACCTTCTCCCTGGACCTTTTCTGCCTCAGGGACCTGCTCTCTCACCCTCCAAGGCCCCACAGGGGGAGCAGCAGCCTAAGCTCTTCCTCATGAAGTGTCAGTTAAGTTCCCATACTGCTGGCTCCTACAAAAGGCATCTCACAAGGCCCCTCAGGGGGCCCCAGGAAACTAGCATAAATGTATGACCCTTGTGAAACCTTGCCCTGCACCTGCCTTGTAACCAAGATGTAACCAAAACAAAGATCTGCCCCATTAGCTCCCCTTAGTTTACATCCCTATGTAGCAACAGTTGCCTTGCTGACTGCTGTTTGTTTCAGGAAGTACTTTTTACTGTACACAAGCTTGCTGGACAGACTGCTCAGGGCCGCCTTCCCTTCTGGGAGACAGTAGCAGGCTAATAATAAACACCCCTCAATTCTAATTGGCTATGCTGTCTTCCTGTATTTGTCTCAGTTGTCCATTACACTCACAGACTTCCCAACTGGTCATGGAATGTCCCAATTCTAGGCCTTTCTGATACCCAGGAGACAGCCTGGAGCCACCTCGAAAGTCCTTCCCTCCTCCACCTCTGCGCAGAAAAGCCTGCCTGCCCCACCTGGAACCTGGATCCCAGGCTCACTGCCTTGGGGCTCACACTCTGGGCCACTGCTACTGGTTGTACCTCATAATAAATCTCCTAATTTCCCTCCAACTTTGGTGTCTGGATAGGCCCCAACAGCTGCTGGGGCCAGGCCTTGGTCCTCTGCACACTGAGCTGGGAGGGAGAAGGATCCCAGAGGGGAGAGCTCTTGCCCAGGCGGAGTTCCTGGGTCTGGGGGCAGGGAGACAGGGCCCCTGGGTCTGGGCAGGAAGGCTGGTAGCAGCACTCCTGGGTCCCTGTGGGAAAAGTCTGGAGGTTGGGAAAGTGTGAGCCAGTGAGAAATCTGGGGAGGGACCCTGGACACTGGGGAAGTGACTGGGAATCTAGAGGAGTTGGGGAGGGCGGCTGCTAGGGCAGAGAGGCAGGTGTGCTCCTGGTGAATCTGGCATCTGTAGCCAGCAGGAGGCTGGACGTGCATGGAACCTGAGCTCAGACCTACCTGGGAGGTGCAGAGGCAAAGCTGGCTTCCAGGAGGCAGAGATCGCTCCAGAGAAAACGTAGAGATCTGGCTTCTGGCTTCTGGCTCCCTGCTTCCCGCTTTTTGCTTCCTGCCAGTGAGCTTGGATAGGGACCTCCTCTTCCTTTGACCCGCCCTTGCCCAGCCCCTGTGCCCCTGGATGAACCCTTTCTTTCAATCTCACCCCTGGCCATTTGAATTCGAATATGAACTTATGAATGTGAATAAGCCTCCACCTGCTCCCTGGTTTTCCTATAGAAAGTCTTTGCATTGTGTGATAGGAAGCTGAGGCTTTCCTTTGTGGCTCCTGAGGCAGTCTCTTAGCAGTTCTAGGCAGCCTCAGGTCAAAGGTCCAGAATCTCAGACTTGGAACTACACGCAGGGGTTATTGGGTCTAACACTCTGCTGGACTTGGATTTTGTGTTGTACCTGGAGCAGCCCCATCTGAAATCTCCGCAGAGCTCAGAACTCAGGCTCAGAAAGTCCAGACCATTCCCTGACATATTTGGAAGACCTAAAAGCTGAAATCACTAACTTTTCCCTCATCAAGTTACTACAGGATCTACAGGCAACTCAGAAAAACTCCTCCCTCAGCCCTCCTGATTGATCTAGAGTTCAGCCTCCGCTCACCAGTTTCAACCTGGGGATTCTGTGCTGGTAAAAAGAAATTCCCAGTCATGATCCCCACTCCACCCACTGCTGTCTAAGTGGACTCTTCCCATGTGGCTCCATTACACCAGAGCGAAGCCTGCTGTCACCTCAGAATGGAAAGCAGAAGTCCACTAGGACCCCCTAAAGCTAAGACTATCGAATCTTCTTCCTGTTCTTTCTTTCACCTCCGTGTTCTGTCTCCCACTACAATTTGTCAAATCCAGCATTAACTCTATTAATGTTAATTATCAGGGACACCCCCCCCCCCACCATCCTTTGGAAACAGAATTGGATAATGTAGGTGATAGTGACTCCAGCCATGTCAAAGGTTTCACATACCTACAAGGAAGAGCAGGGAATGTTGGACACAACTCAACCTTCCCTTTCCTTCATTGATTTGTAAACAAGCATGACCTCCACCCTTTACTTTCCCCTGATTGATCTGTGGGCCTGAGTTCCAGCCTAGAGTTTAGCCCTGGCGGGAAATTCAAAAGTATACTGACCAATCACTGATTGTAGTTTAAAATGTACACTGACTAATCATTGTAGTTTCAGGTTAAGTAACCTAGCAGATAAGGTTTATGATAAATGGGGTTCATCCAGTCCCTCCTGTTTCTACATAGTTGATATCAGTTTTACAAGTATGTTGAGAGCATGAGGAAGTTTTGGGAAGGCAGAAAGATCTGTAACTTGAGTTTGTAATTAACAGCTCAATCAAATTCGAGATGGCCCAATCTGAAGGTCACTAGTCCATATTTATTTGCTATTTAATAATTTGGGGAACTGTAAATGTTACTGTTTATCTAAGCCTTGATTACAGGAGTCTTCATTAAAGTTGATAATGGGATGGCAGAGGCTGCAGGCTGTGAACTGTTCAAGGTGGATGTCTGTGCTTGGAAAAGTCTGGGGACACCCTGGGACACCTCCCAGGTGGGATCTCTCTGACTTTATTTCCCCATTGTGCCTTTTCTTTCTGAAAAGGAAACCTCCCACCTATTTATGCCTAAGCGTTGCTTTCATAACCTGGTGACCATCTGAATGACTAGTGGAGATGACTCATGCCTGGAAACAAGGCTAAGGAAGTTTTTCTTCTGGCAAGGTTTATGACATTGTTCCTCTTTTTATTCTATAGCAAATTCACTGAGAAGTAATATTCAGGGCCAAATAAATGAATAAGTATGGAGATAACATCTTTCAAAGAAGGACATGATAATAAGATCAGAGATATAGATTTTTTTGGATTTTAGCACAAGGATAATTTATTAATGTGTCTGTCTGATAATTTTACAATGGGCAGATTGAAGAGTCCTTAGCCAACTGGGGTGCAGCGCGACAGCCTGGGAGTGGCAGGAGGGTCCCTGGCATATCAATAACAGGCTACAGGAGGAACCTGGAAGGCCAAAAGGACCGTCAGCAAAACAATCATAAGAGTCGACGTGGCAGTAGAGAGACTTCCTGGTTAGGAGACTTCCTGGTCTGCTACACCAGAAACCTCTTAGCCCGATGAGCTGACGTGTCCATGTGAGCAGCGGGTTACCACCCCTCACTCTCGGGTCAGTGCGCGATTGGCTCGCAGGGGTGGGGAAGGCGGTGTTAAAGACCCGGAACTGGAGGCTGGATATAAGGAGGCTGCCTGACGGGGCGGAGGGAGTTCTGGGAGAGATCTGGCTGAGTTCGCTTGTATGTTCTGATCAGAGACAAATAAAGAGAGTTCTCCTAAAACAGAAGGGTGTTCTGCGTGGGTAGTTCTTCTAGAAAGTCTAGAAGCCGTAGACGTCCGAGGACTGGGAAAAGGTATATATGTTCTTGTAGGTTAGAGAACCTAGGAACCCAAACACAGATGAATTCAATTTGAAAAGGTTTTTCGTATTTTAAAGGAGCAAGTCCTAGATTATGGGGCAGGAAGGCCTACTTTGGAATTATTTTTCAGATTTTTTAATAGCAGTGTCTTCTTGGTCCAGTCACTGAGCCATGGAGCCTCAGTTTACCTATATGTGAAATGACATGGATTTCCTTTCAGCTCCCTCCCAGGGACAAAGTTATGTTATATGAAGTTTCTCTCTGGAATTTGGGTCATGAAGTGCCAAAAGGTGTTCAGCTCTCCAATATAAGCTCTATTACACCTTCTTCAAACCTATAAACATTTATTAAGATCTCCTGCAGGCCAGACCCTTTGCTACACTTTCCAGGTTTCTTCCTCAGCCCTCCTGGATTTCACAGTCTGGTGAGCAGTCCAGCAACTGTATAGAAAGCCAATGTTGATGGAGTAAATAGGAGCTGGGTAAGGGCAGGAATGCCCTAAAGTGGGTAAGACCAGGAAAGCCTTGTTTTTGTATTTGTTTTTGTTTTTTACTTTGTTTACTTTTAGTTTACAACATTTAGTTCCACAAGCCCTTGAGTTTCAAATTTTCTCCATCACACACCCCTTACCCCCAATGCCAGCATGCAGTCAGATATAGGATCTACAGCTTCCCATTAAGCATCAGTCAGTTTGTAAAGAAGGAATATAAGCTATGGAATGGACAGTGAGAAAGAGAACACAAGACAAGCCAAAGAAAGACAGCAGGTGGTTTGCTTCAGTCTGCATTCAGACTCTGCAGCTCTTTGTCTGCATGTGGAAGTCTCTTTCCATCATGAGTCCTTTGGGGTTGTCTTATGACCCTGCATTGCAGAGAGGAGCCCAGTCTGTCAGAGGGAGTCGTCACACACAGGCTGTCTCTGTAATTGTGTGTAAATGTCTCCTGGCTCTGTTCTTCTCACTCAGCCTCAGTTTATAGAAATCTCTCCAGGTTTTTATGAAGGCTTTTATCAGAGACACTGTTTGTAAAAATTATTTTTTTTCTTTTTGGGGGGCAATTGGGGTTAAGTAACTGGCCCAGGGTCACAGGGCTAGGTTTTTGTATGTGTGTGTCTTAAGCGTCTGAGCCCGGACCTGAATTCATGTCCTTCTGACTCCAGGGCTGATGCTCTACTCATTGCACCACCTAGCCACCCCCTGTAAAAATTCTTTAGGAAAGGCTTGTTACGGAACAGGGGTTCCAACTGGGGTGTCAGGGAAGCCAGGAGGAGCATTCTAGGCAAAAGGGAGAGTGAGAAAATCCTAGGGAGTCAGGAGGAGGAATGCCCTGTTCACAGAACAGAAAGGAGGCCCACCCCACTGGCTTATAGCATATATGGGGGGAGAACAAAGACTGGAAGAGTAGGAGGGGGGGGATGATAAAATGTTCAACAGGCCAAGGGAGGATGTTACATATGATTCTTTTCCTCAGGAGGAAAAAAAACTGTCCTGTATTCTCCATGTGACCTTAAATACTGTGACAGAAAAAAAAAGATTGAAGGTTGTTACTAGGGTCGTTCATTACATTATATTTACAAATATGAGAGATCATAAAATAATTTAAATATTTAGTGTGTGTGCACCAAATGAAATAATATCTGTGAAGAAAGAATTGAAAGTGCAAACAGTGAAAGTGAGAAGGAAAGATTGAGGGGAAGAAACCTTTCTTCTACTGTGGACAGAGCATGCTAAGTCACAGGTTGGAGTTCTTGGTCTCAGATCTGGGATTTGTGGTCTAGTCACTCAGCCATTCTGAGCTCAAGGCCTGAGTTGTGAATGGGACAAGAAAACTCTGCCTCTGTCACAGATTAGATGTGAGTATATGATGTAACTGCATGTGAAGCTCCTTGAAAATTAAATCATCCTTCTGATATGTGCCCTAATGGCCTATTGAAATACTGGTTCTGCCCAGTTAAAGGTTTGGAAGTTTGAAGACGCCTGGGGAAAGAGAATGTAAAGGAGTTTATGTTCTGCCACTGGAGGGAAGGGGTTATAATTATATATGAGTCTGTCTATATATGTTAAATGGCTTGTTTCTTTCAGGAGGGATGAGACTTGAAGTGAAGGAGTCTCCTGTAGAGGTCAGCCTTTCTGTGGAAGAAAGTCAGGGGCAAAGATTCATGGGTGGTGGTCCCTGTGACTTCACTTGGAGAGAAATCCCTGCTTTTTATTGGGGAATCTACACTGGAAACAAAACTTATGAATATAATCAGTGTGGAAAGGTTTTTACACAGAGGAGTCATTTTAATGAACATCAGAGCATTCACACTGGATGGAAAACTCATGTATGTAATGAATGTGGAAAAAGTTTTACAAAGATGTCCAATCTTACTGTTCATCACAGAATCCACACTGGAGAGAAACCTTATGAATGTAATCAATGTGGAAAGGCTTTTGCACAGAGCACTCGTTTTAAGGAACATCAGAGAATCCACACTGGAGAGAAACCTTATGAATGTGATCAGTGTGGAAAGGCTTTTACACGGAGAGAACATCTCACCCGACACCAGAGAATTCATACTGGGGAGAAACCTTACGAATGCAGTCAGTGTGGAAAGGCTTTTAAAGGAAAACCAAGCCTTGTTTATCATGCAAGACTCCACAATGGTGAGAAACTTTATGAATGTAATCAATGTGGAAAGGCTTTTACACAGAAAGGACATCTTACCCTACACCAGAGAATTCACACTGGAGAGAAACCTTATGAATGCAGTCTGTGTGGAAAGGCTTTTAGAACAAAGTCAAGCCTTGTTTGTCATGCAAGAATCCACAGTGGTGAGAAACTTTATGAATGTAATCAATGTGGAAAGGCTTTTAGAGGAAAGTCAAGCCTTTTTTATCATGCAAGAATCCACAATGGTGGGAAACTTTATGAATGTAATCAATGTGGAAAATCTTTCACTACAGGCACCTCTCTTAACATGCATCAGAGAATCCACACTGGAGAGAAACCTTATCAGTGCAATCAGTGTGGAAAGGCTTTTACACGTAGGTACAGTCTTAACTTACATCAGAGAATACACACTGGAGAAAAACTTTATAAATGTAATCAATGTGGAAAATATTTTACACGGGATACCCATCTTACCAAACATCAGAGAATTCACACTAGAGAGAAACGTTACGTATGTAATCAGTGTGGAAAGGCTTTTACATTGAGCCACAGTCTTACCCTACATCGGAGAATACACACTGGGGAGAAACTTTATGAATGTAATCAGTGTGGAAAGGCTTTTACACAACGGGCCAATCTTACTGTACATCAGAGAATTCACACTGGAGAGAAACCTTATAAATGTAATCAGTGTGGAAAGGCTTTTACACAGAGAAACAGTCTTATTATACATCAGAGAATTCACACTGGAGAGAGACCTTATGAATGCAATCAGTGTGGAAAGGCTTTTAGAGAAAAGTCCAGACTTGTTTATCATGCAAGAATCCACAATGGTGAGAAACATTATGAATGTAATCTATGTGGAAAGGCTTTTACACAGGGGGCCAGTCTTATTACACATCAGGGAATCCACACTGGAGAGAGACCTTATATATGCAACCAGTGTGGAAAGAATTTTAGACAGCTCCAGGCTTGTTGAATACCAGAGAATCCACACTGGAGAGAAACCTTATGAATGTAATCAGTGTGGAAAGAAGTTTACATGGAGAGACAGACTTATCGAGCATCAGAGAATACACACTGGGGAGAAACCTTATGAATGCAAACAGTGTGGAAAGGCTTTCAGAGGAAGCTCTTCCTTAGTTAAACATCAGAGAATCCACACTGAACAAATGTTATTAATGCAATCAGTGTGTTAAAGCTTTTACAGAGAGGGCCCTGCAGTGCCAGTGCAATATTCTCAGCACCAATGGTGATTAAGAATATGGCAATGTAATTCTGAATCACAAGATAAAACAGACTCTCCACAAAAAAGAAAGAAGCAAAGCATTTATTTGAAGACCAGATAGCCAAATCCCAACACCATGAAACTAAATCCATCATAGCATCATAGAAGTTAATACATCATAGCATAACATCATCCTTTAGCCTTCCCACAAACACTCACAAGCCTAGCTCTCTCCCTGGGTGCCTCTTCTCCTCACTCTAGCTGTAAGTGTTTGTAGTGCTAATGCAGTATTTTCAGCACCCACCATGACTATAAACATTCCTGCATGGTGCTTGATCACAAAATATAGCAGACTCTCCATATATGACAGAAATGAAACATTTATTTAGGCACCGCAAAACCAAATCCCCAAACCAGTAAGTGGATTCCATCATAGTAGCAAAGAAGTTAATGAGCCATAACAGCACAGAGAGCCACAAAATCCTTTAGCCTAACCACAGACCAAGCTAGGCCTACCTGTCACAGTAGGTGGCAAAAAATCAACTTTTACTCAGGAGCTTATCTGTCTCCTTGCCTGAGACTTGTGCCTTCCTCCTAATCATCTAGTCTAGCTCTGACTGCCAGCTTCCTGTGGGCTTTGCTTCAACCTCTAGCAAGTCCCCCCCACCTAGGGTTTCCATGTGATTACTTTTCATGGCCTATTAAGGTACAGGGAATATCTTCAAAGGAAGGAAGATCTTCAAAATTCCACTATCGTTCCATTCAGCCCTAAGATCTTTCGTGTCCTTTACATAGCAAAAATACATTAGCAATGTATTTCATTATAGATTCATGGGAGTTCAGGGGTAATTTGCGTCAAAAGAACTTTACAATAGTGTAACAGGAATAACACAAAATAAGCCCATAAAACAGTATGTTACAGTTGGGCCTGAGCAGATGCTCCCCACCATTCCCCCCTCAAACAAGTGGGGCTCAAAATCTTGGCTATGGGGCAAAGGTCTCTTCTTTCTTCCTTTCCATTTGGTTTGTTGTTGTTGTTGTTGTTGTTGTTGTTGTATGCCCAGCACTTAGTGTAGTGCCTGACACATCAGTAGCCCTTAATACATGCCTATTGACTTGCCTTGAATTTGTGGGCTTGGGGTTTTTTTTGTTGTTCATATTTTGATACCTATTTTCTAATATAATTGGTTTATTTTGTCACCTTGTGAGTTTTATTTTATTCATTTAAAAACATTCTGAGGAGTCTATCTATCTATCTATCTATCTATCTATCTATCTATCTATCTAATACCCCAAACCTATATGTATATATGTGTGTGTGTGTCATATGTTAATTTATTTATTTTTCAGTTTTCAACATTGACTTCCATAAGTTTTAAATTTTCTCCACTTCCCTCCCTTAGATGATCTAACCTGCAATCTGATATAGGCTCTACATATACATTCCTATTAAACATATTTTCACATTAGTCATGTTGTATAGAAGCGTTATAATGAATGGGAGAAAGAGGAAAAAAAAACAAAAGGGGAAAAAAAGAAAATGGTCTGCTTTGTTCTGCATTCAAACTCCATAGTTCTTTATCTGGATGTGGATGGCATTTTCCATTATGAGTCATTTTAGGCACTTGCATTGCTGAGAAGGGCTAAGTTTATCAAAATAAGTCATCACAAACTGTGGCTGTTACTGTGTATAATGTTCTCCTGGTTCTGTTCACTTTACTCAGCATCAGTTCATACAAGTCTTTCCAGGTTTTTCTGAAACCTCCCTGTTCATCATTTCTTACAACACAATAGTATTCCATTACATTCATATACCACAACTTGTTTAGCCATTCCCCAATTGATGGGCATCCCCTCAATTTCCAGTTCTTGGCCACCACAAAAAGAGTTGCTATAAATATTTAGGGTTATGGAAGTTAATGATTCCATGAGACATCAAGAAACAATAAAAATCAAATTAGTGAAAAAGAAAATAGAAGAACATATGGAATGTCTCATTGTAAAAACAACTGACCTGGAAAATTAATTCAGGAGCGATAATTGAAGAATTATTGGACTACCTAAAAGTCATGATCCAGAAAGAACTTAGATATCATCGTTCAAGAAATTACCCAGGAAATCTGCCCCGATATCCTAGAATCAGAGGGCCAAATAGAAATGGAAAGAATCCACTAGTCACTACCTAAAAGATATCCCAAAATGAAAATTCCCAGGAACATCATAGTCAAATCCCACAACTCCTAGGTCAAGGGGAAAATAGTGCAAGCAGTCAGAAAGACAAAATTCAAACATCATAGAGCCACAGTACGTTTTACACAGTATTTAGCACCTTCTACATTAAAGAACTGGAGGACTTAGGTTATGATCAAGAAGACAAAGGAATTGGGATTAAATATTATATCATCATACATTATATACGTATTATATGTATATAATTATGATTACTATAAAACATCACCTACCCAGCAAATTTGAGTATAAACCTGCAGGGGAAAAATGAATATTTAATGAAATAGAGGATTCAATATAAAACCCTTCCCAGGGCTGCTAAAGCACTTCATCACCTCCCCTTCTCATATTCTTCCATACTTTTTTCACCCCATCTGCCCCCCATATGATATAATCCTGTGGTATAGGTCTCCTTTCCATTCTGTGAGCAGGACACTCCACCTCCTGACTCCCTAGGTTTTTCTCACTATCCCTTTTGTCTAAAACAATCCCCCTGGCTTCCCTGAAGCCCCAGCTAGAGCCTGCCTTCCACAGAAAGCCTTTCCCAGTCCTACTTCTCTTTAGAGTCTTCCCTCTCCTGCCCAGCTTCCATTTATCCTATCCATATGGGATTTCCATTTTGGTTTTGGAATGTTGTCTGTTCCACCAGCCTGTGAAATCCAGCAGAGCTGGGGGTGTCCCTTGCATCTCTTTATGATTCCAGTGCTTAGCAAAGGACCTGGCACTGAGCAGGACCTTAATAAATAAATGTGTATTGACTTGAAGGTCTAAGAAAAAGCTCATATTGGAAAGCCTAGCCCCTTTGGCACTTTCAGGAGAATCCCTGCCCCAAATTCCAAGCAATGACTTCTTATAAGATGATAGATTTATCCCTAGAAGGGAGCTGAAAGGCCATGGAATTCAAACCCCTCGTTTTACAGATGGGGAAACTGAGGCTCCATGGTTCAGGGACTGACCCAGGAAGTCACTGCTAATAAAATATCTGAAAAAGAATTGCAAGGCAGGCCTTCCTGCCCCCCAATTCTAGCAGTTCCTTCACAGCAACACATAGCAGCCTCTCATAATCCCAGCTCTCATACACTTGCTTTCATCTCACTCACCTGGACAGCAGCTCCCCAGGACTTCTTGCTCTAGCAACCATGGTGCTTCCCTTTGCTTAAAATAGGAGATCACATCTTCTTTGGGACCTGAAAACCCTGGGTATGGGGAATCAGTAGGGGGTGGGCATGGAGAGAGACTTATAATTTCATTCCCTTTAGGAAAGGGCATGTGGATACAGAGCTACTCCATTTTGAAAATCACTCCATTCTGATCACCCATAAGAGTCTATACTGACCCCTTAGTGCTTGTGACACAAATAACCAAAGCAGTACTTGTACAACCTGTTCTGAGGAATAGCCAAACCCTCTGCCCCCATCCTGTCATGCTCCATCTTGGCAGAAACTCCTAGACCCACAACTGGGTAAAAGGGTAATTGTGCCAGATCAGCCTCAAACCTAAGCAAAGGGGACCTTGACAAATCATCCTGCTGTGTTCTATCTGTGAGGCAGGTGCATTGCTGGAGGAAAAAGAGAGAAGGTAATGTGAAATTTCTTCCTTATCAGGACCAGTGTAAGGAATATATTCTAAAGAAAAGTGGGTGAGAAGACAGCAGGTAATGAGGCATTCCTGGGGGGGTGGGGGTGGGGCCAAACATTTAATAAGATCGCTGAAAAGAGAAGAAAGTTAAAGAGATGATCGAGTTTGTTTCCTCAATGGCTGAAATAAAGTCTTATCTAGAAGAAAACATGAAGAGGATTCTGAAGAGATATTCATCAGCATCTGGACAGCACTAAGTGAAATGAGATGTTTCCCAGCAAGTGAAGGAGGCTTATCTGTTGTTACATTGATGGCCTGAGATCACTCTGGGCATGAGGTTGTCCTAGCCAAAACAGCTTATGCTTTTGCTTTAGGATTGCTTTTTTTGTCCATAGCATATATAGCTTAATTATATAACTAATTACTTCATCATAATAGTAACTATGATAGAGAAAGGCAAGCTAGGTGGCCTAGTGGAGAGAGCACTGGGCTTCGACTCAGGAAGACTCATCTCTATGGCTTCAAATATGACCTCAGAAGTGCACTAGCTGTGTGACCCTGGGCCAGCCACTTTGCCTTGTTTGCCTCAGTTTCCTCATCTATAAAATGAATTGGAGAAGGAAATGACAAACTACTCCAGTATCTTTGCCAAGAAAAGTCCTAATGAGTTTACTAAGTGTTGAACATAAATGCAAAGACTGAACAACAGTGAATGAGGAGGGTTCCTTTATTGTTTTTTTTTTTTTAAGCAATTGGGGTTAAGTAACTTGCTCAAGGTTACACGGCTAGTCATTATTCGTGTGTGGGTGCTCATTTTCTGAGGCCGGATTCGATCTCGGGTCATCCCAACTCCGAGGCCGGCGCTCTTACTCACTGCGCCACCTAGCCGCCCCTTTTAGGACAATTGGGGTTAAGTAACTTGCCCAAGGTCACACGGCTAGGTTTTTGTTTGTGTGGATTAAGTGTCAGAGGCCAGCTCCGAACCCAGGTCCTTCTGGCTCCAGGGCTGGCGCTCTATTCACTGCGCCACCCAGCCTCCCCTAAAGGTTACACGGCTAGGTTTTTTTTGTTTGTGTGGATTAAGTGTTGGAGGCCGGCTCCGAACTCAGGTCCTTCTGACTCCAGGGCCGGCACTCTATTCACTGCGCCACCTAGCCTCCCCCTTTATTGTTTAAAAAAAGCAGTATGTCATTAACTTGAGTTTTGTTTGAGCCAATTTGTCAGAAAAGTTTAGCCATTTTCTTTATGGGAAATATGATCTTTATGATCTAAACACACCCCTAGAACTCTACTTGGGTAGACAAGATTCAGCAGAATGACCTAAGGGGCAAACTGATGGGCCACACATAGGAGAAGTTTGCCAGATGTGAGAATGCCCTGATGCTTGGGAGGGGCCATCCGTATTTCTCAGACATTCACAGCACACATTTGGCCAACGGGCTAGGGATCTGATGGTCTTCCCTTTCATTTTCTTCCGTTTCTATTGTAAGAGTAGGTTTCACTTGATTAGAGACTCTGATGTTGGGGACAATCTTTCCTCCTCTGCATGAAATTTCCAACTTATTTTATATCATTGAGATTTTTATAAAAAAATATTCGATTTAGGGTCTAGTTGTAATTCGTGTTTCACCTTTCACTTCTTTATTCTATTATTTGATTTTACAGCAATTGAGGAATTTATTGCCCTTTTATACTTCTTCCTTCTAAGGTCCCTTGGCTGACTTCTTTTATACATATTATTATTCACTATTATTTACATGTTACTTTTTATTATTATTTACATAATAGTTCAACTTTGATAAGTTCCTTATGATTTCTTTTCCCTGTTTACCTCCTCATGCTTCTCTTGCTTCTTGTATCTGAATGTCACATTTTCTATTCAACTCTGGTTTTTTCATCAAGAATGCTTGAAAGTCCTCTATTCCACTGAATGACAATATTTTCCCCTGGAACATGATACTCAGTTTTGCTGGGTAGGTGATTCTTGGTTTTAATCCCAGCTCCTTTGACCTCCAGAATATTATATTCCAAGCCCTTTGATCCCTCAGTGTAGAAGCTGCCAGGTCCTGTGTTATCCTGATTGTGTTCCCACAATATTCAAATTGTTTCTTCCTGGCTGCTTGTAATATTCTCTCCTTGATCTGGGAATTTCAGAACCTGGCTATAATGTTCCTAGGAGTTTTCTTTTTGGGATCTTTTTCAGGATGTGATCAGTGGATTCTTTCAACCTCTGTTTTGCCCTCTGGCTCTAAAACATCAGGGCAGTTTTCCTTGAGAATTTCTTGAAGGATGATTTCAGGTTCTTTTTTTCATCATCACTTTCAGGTAGTCCAATAATTTTTAAATTATCTCTCCTGGATCTATTTTCCAGGTCAGTGGTTTTTCCAATGAAATATTTCACATTGCTTTCTATGTTTTGATTTATTTGGATCTGTTTGATAGTATCTTGATTTCTCATAAAGTCACTAGCTTTCATTTGCTCCAGTTTAATTCTAAAGGAATGGTTCTCCTCAGTGAGCTTTTGAGAGTCTTTTTCAATCTGGCAATTTTGGCTTTTTAAGGCATTCTTTTCCTCGTTGTTTTTAAGCCTCTTTCGGCATCTGAGTTAGTCTATTTTTTAAGGTGTTATTTTCTTCAGTTAAGGTGTTGACTCTCATTTCATAATTTTCTTACATCATTCTCATTTCTCTTCCCAATTTTTCCTCCACTTCTCTTATTTTGTTTTCAAAATCCTTTTTAAAGTTTCTCTATGGCCTTTAACCAGCTCATATTTTCCTTGGAAGCTTTTGGTGCAGGAGTTCTGACTTCACTGTCTTCCTCCTCCTTTTTGTCCCCAAAACAGGAGTCTAATATTGGATTGCTCCGCTTGCTTTGCTTCCTGTGCTTGCTCATGTTGCCACTGGATTACTTGAATTTTGAGCCTTTTGCCACAGTAGAACTCTGCTACCAGAAAGGGGAGCTTTATCCCAATCACTGGGGTTTTCTCAGCTGCTGGAGCTATTAGTTGGGTGCCCTCTCTGAAGCCTCAACACGCTCTGGCAAACTGGTCGTGCACCCCAGGACCTCCAGCCTAGACAGCAATCCAGATTAGAGCAGGTTAGAGCAAGAGCCATTACCCCTCAGACTGGTCAATTGGTCCCCCTACGATCTGCAGGCCAGGAGCTCTGAAGCAGCATGGCCGCCGAGCCTCAGCTGCTTCTTGCCCCGGAGCCAAAGTCTGGATTGTACTCCTGAACTCCCTTTTCCCACAAAGTCTACACTGACCTCTCACTTTGTCTTTGGCATCTATGGGTTGATACTTCTGGAAACCGCCACAGCTGCTGGTGATCTGAAGTCCCTCCAGCCAGTGGCTGGTCAGGCCTCCCTGAAGCCCTGAAGCCCCTCTGGCTTGTGTGGGGCTGTGCTAGGCTCCCAGAGCACTGCACTGGCCCCTTCCTGCTGGCCTGCTGGGGTGTCTTCAGCAGGAGGTTAGCTTCTCTCTGTCATTTTGTGGGTTCTGTAGCTCCAAAGTTTGTCTAGAGTCATTTTTTACATGAATTGGAGGAGTTGGAAGCTGGAGCCAAGCAGAAGTCCTGTTTCTACTCTGCCATCTTGACTCCACCCCTATTTATTTTCTTTAATTAAATTTTATGTTAGGTTTTAGTTTACATCATTCATTTCCACAAGATTTTTTGAGTTAGAAATTTTCTCCCTGTCTTTTCCCTATCCACCACTCCAAAACAACAATCCCACTGTATACCCCCTCCCCCAGTATGCTCTCTTCTATACCCTCCCCCATACCTCCTCCGAATTTCTGGTAGGGCATGATGGATCTCTATACCCCAGTGCCCGTATATCTTATTTCCCAGTTACATGTAGAAATTATATATATGCATTTTTTAAACATTTGATTTTGCTACTTTCAATTCCAGATTCTTACCCTTCCTCCCTGGTCACCCTCCCTTACTGGGAAGATAAGCAATTCAACAGAGGTCCTACATGTGTAGCTGTGTAAAACATTTCTATAGTGGACATATTGTGAAAGACTGACTATATTTCCCTCCACCCTGTCCCGCCCCCCACCTGTCCTATTCTCTACTTTGACCCTGTCCCTTTTCAAAAGTGTGTGCTTCTAACTACCCTTCCCCTCCAACCTGACATCCCCTCCATCATCCCCCCTCTCATCCCCTCTGCCCCTACTCTCCTGTAGGGCAAGATACCCTGTTTAGTGTGTATGTCATTCCCTCCCTAAACCAAATTCAATGAGAGTAAGTTGCCCCATTCTCTTTTACCTCCCTGTTCTTTCGCTCCATTGTAACAGTTTTCCCTTTTCTCTTCTACATGAGAAAATTTACTCCTCTCATTATATTCCTCTCTCACCTCTCAATTTCACCTTTTAAGTGTCATCCCTTTGTATTCAATCGATCCTGTGCCCTCTGTCTATGTGTACCTGTACACATATCTACACACACTCACATATGTATTCATATGGACACATACCCTCTTATATAGACATATGTATGTATGGATACATATATACATACACATTTATATTCCATTCAACTATCCTTATACTGAGAAAAGTTTCATAAGTTACAATTATTGTTTTTCTATGTAAGAATGTAAATAGTTTAGTTTTGATAAGCTACAGCTGCTGGTGATCCATTCTCCCAAAGTTCCTGCAGCCATAGCTGGTTCGGGGCTGCTCTGAGGCTAAAACCGCTACCTGGTCCAAGGCTGGGCTCTGTTCCCAGCAGGCTGCGATGATCTCTTCCTGTCCTCCTGCCAGGCTGCCTTCAGCAGGAGGTTTGTTTCTCTCTGTCACTTTGTGGGTTCTGTAGATCTAAAATTCATTTAGAGTCATATTTTATAGGTCTTTGAGGTGGATTTGGGGGAAGCACAGGGAGTATTCCTGCTTCTATGGCTCCACCCCTCCTCTTTCTTCTTAACTGGAGAAGTCCTTAACTCAACCATCTAAATGTAAAAGTCAAAGTTCTCCACTCCTAGGTCCTGTTGTCTTAATCTCTTCAGTCAAAAAGTCTTTCCTCTTAAATGGAGAACAGTTTCCAATCATTCTTAATTCAATCATCCTGGGAAGGTACAGGATACAGAGTATAGAATTCTCCACCTCTAGGCCACAGTAAATCATGATCTTCTCAGTTTGCATTAAATACCAATGGAGAGGTATTTTCATCCTGACAGGGGGCTGGCTTTCAGCTTCCATGGTTCCTCTTACATGGTCCCAGCTCCTCCCTGAATCTATCCAACTGTTACCTGGGCTTAAAGACAGACAGCTCCCAACTCCTCATCCAGCTCCTTGTGCAGTTTCTGTTCCATATGGAAGCTCACAGTGTCTAGTCCACCTCAAGTCCTTCACAGCTTCTGTTCCTGGGAAAACAACGCTTAACAAAGCCACAATAACATTCATGTGCATTGCTGGCACCATCATCCTTTCACTTTCTGCCTGTGAATCTATGTAGACCCATCAACAAGGTCTGAGAAAGCAACAGAAATTATCAGTATAGTCCCAGGACCTCTGAAAACATCAGCAAAACCCTCCTCCAGGATTTCTGTAAACAGACAACAAGAAAATCCTCTTTCAGGGCTTCTGAACCAGCAGCAAGGTCCCAGGGCTTCTGTAACAACAGCAACGTCCTCTATCAGCAGGTGAATCTGACAAAGTAACATCAAAACAGGAGGACAGAGTGCCAGCACCACAGCCGCGCCTCCTCCCAGTTCTCAGTTCATTTCTCCGCTCTCTTCTCTCTCTCCAGCAGTAGCTGCTCAGCTTCCATGCTGCTTGCTCCCAGCAGTTCTCAGTTGTCAGCAGTTCTGGCTCTCTAGCTTGGGCTTTTCCTTATATATGGTATTAGCTCCTCTTGTTCCACCCCTTCCTGTTACATCAGCCACTTCTTCCCCTTGTGGGATTCACAAGTTCTGGATCTTAATACTTGACACAATCACGAACTTGAAACAAGGCCTTAACTACTTCTTCACTTGCCAATACAAGGGGCAGGGAAGGTCTTCAAATCCCCATTACCATTACAGGTTCAGAAGTCTCTCCTCTTCTCCTACAGCTGTTTGGGGTGGAGGGGTGGGAGGGGAAGGAGTGGGAGTGGGGAGCAAGGATATCATCTGATGGATGATCCCTGGTCCTTATTATTCCAAGTCAGCCAGCATCTTGTAGAAATCTGTTTTCTTTATATCCACTCTCCTACAAAAGTGACCCTGGAACAATTTTAAACTGGCATTGCTAAACCTCATATCCTTATCATTCTTACAAAAATGTGGACCTTGGCCATTTGTCATGTTAAGAGAAATTCATATTAGAACCCAGTTTTTTTTTTATATTTTACATTAATCCACAATTCATTCCCCCATTGGGAGGATGATATTTCACTAAGGACTTAATAACAGGCTCAAATAGATACATAAGACATCGCATAAATAAATTTTATGTAAAAATCAATTTTAGCACAATACTTATCAAGTCATAAAACAATTCCAACTTCTGGTCATGTTATGCTTCTCAAAGCATTTACAAAATAGACCATAAACTATGTTTCTTTTGATTAAGTATAACAAAACTGACCAAGTATGATATTAACTAAATAACAGAATAATGTTCTCATAATCCCTTGATCTAATTGTCTCCATACTATTACAATGAATTAAAGGACCCTGACTTACACTGGTATACACACTAGTAACAGATATCAAGGTTAAATAGATAGTTGTTGTTTAGGTTAAAATCTCAAGCCTAATAGCTCAATCTTATAGTCACAATGTCAACCTGAAAGTTTGGTTAAAGGAGGTAAATAGGCTAAGTGATATACATTGATATTATTTATTCCCATAAAGTTAGAAGATCCAGGCTGAATGGAGCCAAAACTTAAGTTCTGACCAACTGACCCAAGCCCAGTATACCTGATCATAGGAAAGACAAGACCAGTCCCACTATTCAGCCCTATCTGTTTTTGAAATTGCTGACAGAAGACCTAATAGTTCTACATTAAGGGACTTCAGAGGTTGGAATATGATATTCTGGAGGTCAAAGGAGCTAGGATTAAAACCAAGAATCACCTACCGAGCAAAACTGAGCATAATGCTACAAGGGAAAATATAGTCATTCAATGAAATAGAGGATTTTCAAGCATTCTTGATGAAAAAACTAAAGATGAACAGAAAATTTGACTTTCAAATACAAGAAACGAGAAGCATGAGAAGGTAAACAGGAAAAAGAAATCATAAGGAACTTCTTAAAGTTGAACTATTTACATTCCTACATGGAAAAACAATAATTCTAATTCATGAGACTTTTCTCAGTACTAGGATAGTTGAAGGGAATATATGTTTATATACATATGTATAAATATTTATACATATATGCATATGTATGTATACATATATATGTATAGGAGGGTGTGTGTATAAATATATATATATATATATATATATGAGTGTGTGTATGTGTGTGTACATGTATACATGGACAGAGGGCACAGGATCAGTCGAATAGGAAGGGATGATATCTAAAAAAAAAATTGAGGTGAGAGAGGAATATATTGGGAGAAGGAGAAAGGGAGGGAGAGAACAGGGTAAATTATCTCATATAAAAGAGCCAAGAGAAAACTTACAATGGAGGGGAAGAACAGGAAGGTGAAAGAGAATGGGACAACCTTACTCTCATTGGATTTGCTTTAGGGGGGAATAACATACACACTCCATTGGGTATCTTACTCTACAGGATAGTAGGGGGAAAGGGGATAAGAAGGGGTTGATAGGAGAGAGGCCATATTTGGGGAAATGGTAGTTAGAAGCAAACACTTTTGAAAAGGAACAGGGTCAAAGTAGAAAGCAGAATAAGTGCAGGGCACAATAGGATAGAGGGAAATATAGTTAGTCTTTCATAATATAACTACTAGGGAACATTTTGTGTAATTACACATGTACAACCTATATTGAATTGCATGTCCTCCCAGTGGTGGGGTGGGTGAGGAGGGAGGAAGGGAAAGAATCTGGAAATCAAAGTTTTAAAAACAAATGTTAAAAAATGGGTTTTTTACATGCAGCTGGGAAATAAGATATGCAGGCACTGAGGTACAGAAATCCATCTTGCCCTACTAGAAAGTTGTGGGGTGAGGACGGTGAGGAAGGCTATAAGAGAGAACAGTTTGGGAGAAGGGGCATTCAGCAGGCTTGCTATCTTGGGGTGGGGGTAAGGGAAAGATGGGGAGTAAATTTGTAACTCAAAATCTTGTGAAATGAATGTTGAAAACTAAAAATCAATAAATACATTTTTAAAAATTAAAAGAAAAAAGAAAATCAGATCCCAACACCAGGAAACCAAATCCATCACAACAACATAGAAACTAATGTACAACAATGTAGCAGAGAGCCACGCCATCCTTTAGCCTTCCCACAAACTCTTGCTGCCACAGCAGGTGGCAAAAAAATAATTTTTATTCCTTCCACAAACCAGTATTTACTCACAAGCCTCACTGACTCCCTGGGACAGTCCTCTCCTCCTCCCAGTCTAGCTAGCTCTGACTCACAGCTTCCTCTGTCTCTGCTTCCCTTCAGCAAACTCCTCCTCCCACAGGCTCCATGTGATTACATTCAGCCTATTAGGGGGCAAAGTATATTTTCAAAGCAGGGAAGGTCTTCACATTCCCATTCCCATTATATTTGACCCCAAGGTCTTTCATGTCCCTTACAGAACAAAAATACATGAACAATACAGTTCCTTGTATAGATTGATGAGAGTCTTTTTGCACAATCACCAGGTTTCCTTTCACAAACGTACTTTTGTAAATGCTTGATTTATAGTAAAACAATTTTAACTGAAACTTCCTTCTTAAAGTGAAAATAAACCTTTAAACATTGGAATTCATTAAAAGTAATTTGGTGGGTCAGACCCCTTCAGCCTCCGCCGCCGGTAGCTCCTCTGCCACCAGCTCTCGTGCCACCTGGGCCGGCGGCTCGGCGCAGCTCCTCCGGCTGGGCAGCAGGTGGCTGAACGGGGCGGAGGTTGGGGGGAAGGCATCGCAGCCGTCGAATTCCATTCATCTGGAGCATCTCCATGGAGTCTGCCCACTCCGTCCATGCCCTTTAAGAGAACGTCCAGTGCAACAGCTGCACCCGACTTTGTCTTCCTGGAGAATCACCATCAGTGTAAAGCTGGAAATAGCCTGTCTTTAAATTCCATCTCTTAGTTTTCCCTTTTGTTGCACTTTAGAAGAACATCAAGAAACCAAGAACAACTTTAGCAATGATGAATTTAACCTCAGTTTCCTTGATGAAGGCTTTACTGCTAAGGATCTTCTGGACCAGAAAATTAATGAAGTTTCTTCTTCTGATGATAAAGATGCCTTCTATGTTGCTGACCTTGGTGACATCCTAAAGAAACATCTGAGATGGTACAAAGCTCCTCCTCGAGTAACTCCTTTTTATGCTGTTAAATGTAATGACAGCAGAGCTGTAGTGAAGACACTTGCTGCTTTAGGAGCAAGATTTGATTGTGCTAGCAAGACTGAAATACAATTAGTACAAAGTCTTGGGGTGCCTCCAGAGAGGATAATTTATGCAAATCCATGCAAACAAGTGTCACAAATTAAGTATGCTGCCAACAATGGAGTACAAATGATGACTTTTGATAGTGAAGTAGAGCTAATGAAAGTTGCCAGAGCTCATCCAAAGGCAAAACTGGTTTTGCGGATCGCCACCGATGACTCCAAAGCTGTCTGTCGTCTAATGTTAAATTTGGTGCCACTCTCAAAATTTGTAGGTTACTCCTTGAGAGAGCAACGGAACTGAATATCGATGTTATTGGAGTCAGTTTCCATGTGGGAAGTGGTTGTACTGATCCAGAAACCTTCGTCCAAGCAGTTCCTGATGCCCGCTGTGTCTTTGACATGGGGGTGCAGTTTGGTTTCAACATGTATCTTCTTGATATTGGTGGTGGCTTTCCTGGTTCGGAGGATGTAAAGCTTAAGTTTGAAGAGATCTCAAATGTAATCAATCCAGCATTGGACAAGTATTTCCCACCTGACTCCGGAGTGAGAATCATAGCTGAACCAGGCAGATACTATGTTGCATCAGCTTTCACGCTTGCAGTTAACATCATTACCAAAAAACCTATATTGAAGGAACAGACAGGTTCTGATGATGAAGATGATGCACGTGACCAAACCTTTATGTGCTATGTAAATGATGGGGTATATGGATCGTGTAATTGCATCCTGTTTGATCATGCTCATGTTAAACCTATTCTACAAAAGAGACCCAAACCAGATGAGAAGTGTTACTCTTGTAGCATATGGGGACCAACGTGTGATGGCCTTGATCGAATTGTTGAACGCTGTGATTTACCAGAAGTGCATGTAGGAGACTGGATGCTGTTTGAAAACATGGGTGCTTATACTGTTGCTGCTGCTGCTACTTTCAATGGATTCCAGACACCAACTATCTATTATGTGATGTCTGGGCCAGCCTGGCAATGCATGCAACAAATCAAGAACCAAGGTTTGCCGGCAGCAGTAGAGGATCAGGATATCAACACTTTGCCATTATCTTGTGCTTGGGAAAGTGGAATGGAACCTCACTCGACAACCTGTACTTCAGCTAGTATTAATGTATAGATGCTGTTTGTAGCCACTAATTGCAAGCTTAGCTTGAATTAGAGCATTTTGGGGGACCATTAATTTAATTCCTGCTAGAGTTATATGTTTTAAGAATAGGGTTGGCACAAATGCAACAATATGGAAGACTAAGAGATGGGGTCACACTTATCTGTGTTCCTATGGAAACTATTTGAATATTTGTTTTATATGGATTTTTATTCACTTTTCAAATATGCTTCTAAAGATTGCCCCTCAGCTGCTAAGCAAGCATTTGTAGCTTGTACAGTGGCAGAATGGGATTGAGCTTAGTGTTGTGACCTGCTTTAAAATAAAAGTATATTGAAATAATTAGGTATTGGAAAATGTTTATGGTCATTCAAAACTGGTTTGCATAAAATGCCATTAAGTCAAGTAGAGAGAATTCAATTTCTTCACTTAAAGGTTTCAGCCAAGTATTTCTTCTAGTTGGGGTTTAGGGGGTAGTAGAAGTGTATATATATTTCGAACTCCCATTGTAATGTCAAGATCCTAGACATTTCTGTTTACTATTTTAAGGTCCTGTACTTAAGATGCAAAAGATGTCAGAATGAATTCAATTTCTGTCCTGCCTTTTTGTGGCTAGGAAAGAAGGCTATGGGTGGAAGGTTAAAGTAAAGGGATTGAGACAAGATGCTAAAACTTCCAGCCTTTTCAGTGGCTAACTTATAAAGGTCAAAATGATGACCTAAGCCAATATAATGGCTGTTTAATGTCCTTGCATACTTAATTGTTGAGGTAATGGGGATATCTTTGTTTAGTTGATAAGATAATTTGAGTCAAAGCAAAAAGATGAATTGGGTCATTGCCTGCTTAGACTTTAAACTCTTCCTTCCCCTTTGTTCTCCCCATCTTTGCTACTGGGGTAGAGTTGCAAATTGAATTAGGAACGTAAAATGTTTGTCTATAGTGACAACTCAATAAATTCAACAGCAATACTTAAAAAAAAAAGTAATTTGGTGTAATATGTCCTTAAGTAACAAAAATTCCCAAAATATTATAACAAACTAAATTCCTAGTCATTAGAGTATCCTTAGATAAAGTTACTTCTTTTTTTCTTTTATCTTTAAATATGTTAGAAATTAATTACATTCTGGAATTTCACATACCTCCAAATTAACAAACATAAATATCTCCTTAGATGAAACAGGCTTGAGAAACCAAACCCTTTCTATTCCCAAGGATTCTCATCTATGAAAAAGGAATCCGGGGCGGCTAGGTGGCGCAGTGAATAGAGCGCTGGCCCTGGAATCAGAACACTTAATCCGCACAAACAAAAACCTAGCCGTGTAACCTTGGGCAAGTTACTTAACCCCAATTGCCCTAAAGGGGCGGCTAGGTGGCGCAGTGAGTAAGAGCGCCGGCCTTGGAGTTTGGATGACCTGAGATCAGATCCGGCCTCAGAAAATGAGCACCCCCGAATAAATCAAATGACTAGCCCTGTAACCTTGAGCAAGTTACTTAACCCCAATTGCTTAAAAAAAAAATATATATATATAAAAAAAATTGAAAAAGGAATCCTACAATACAGCAACTTTTGTACAAAGTTATAAGAACTTTAGGTTACTTAACAGCTCCTTAATAACATTTAGATAAGAGATGTTTCTTTTGAAACAACCCATTATCTATTTATGTGAAAACATTTCCAAATCACCTTGCACAGTCAATAAAATATAACTTTAAGCCCCTGCATACATTTTTTTTTTGCAGGGCAATTGGGATTAAGTAACTTGTCCAAGGTCACAGGGCTAGTATTTTTTTGTGTTTAAGTGTCTGAGGCTGGATCTGAACTCAGATCCTCCTGACTCCAGGGCCAGTGCTCTACTCACTGCACCACCTAGCTGGCCCCTCCCCCAGCCCCCAGCCCCCAAATACATTTTCATATTAGCCAAGATTTCAAATGGACTATCTGCTATGATAGCAAATATCATCAGTATTACTACTAATTGTTCATAACCAAATATAACAGTTTCAAATTGATCACCTTTTTATCACATCACCCTTTTTAAAAAAACCCAATTCATATACAACAAAATAGAGTCTGACAATTTAAGAGAGCTTTAGAAATACAATACAATTTGGAAATACAGTATCAATAGCATTTCCAGAAATTATTGATATTACTTTTGGCATTTAGAATACATTTCAAATTATCAGGTGTGGAACAATTACCTTAAATTAGAATATTGCATCTAACATCTTCTAGTCCTTGTTTTAAGCATTTTATAATCATAATGCCAAATAACAATATGTAAACATTTCAATTACATATTTATCTGTCTATCTTTTTTAAACTTCCAAAGCTCTTGGTCATTTCAAAGATCATATATGGGTGTAAGGTCCCAGCTCTTTATAATCTCTTTCCTACTTCTTTAAAAACAGCTGGAATCCTGTCTCCTTTCAGAGATTTCAAACAAAATTGCTTTAGGCATTTCAACTCTTTACTCCTATTCTTCTGAGAGGTTTGCAAAAAGTTTTAATCAAATTAGATAAAGGGTTTGGCCCAGATAAAATGACCTAAGGTATTTGAACAAGGTGTGGCCAACTTCCCTTCCAAGCAGAGACTTTGGGAGCTTAATAATTAATTCAACCAATATCTTTACCATATTCAATACCCAGACTAAATTCAATAAAATCCTCCCATAAATACATCCGGAAAGGTGGCTAGACGTAATCCCTTCTAACTTTCCATAACTTGGTCTGTTGGTCATCCAATAAGGCTACATATTTTCACTTTCCAGTCTCTGACCTAGACCTCTTTTCAGCATCCCCAGAGCTTCTCAAGTAGGATGGGGGAGGGAGTGGCTAAAGAGCACATGGGCCTGAGAGCTCATAGCTTGCTACTTAGTGTTCCACCCCCCAAATGATTTCTTTTTCTGTTCTACCTTCCCAGTTGGGTGCTATAGACCCTTCCTGCCAGCTCCCTGGGCTGTTTTCAGCATGAGATTTCCTTCTCTATGTCACTTTGTGGGTTCTGTAGTTCTAAAATTTTTTTTAGACTCATAATTACAGGCATTGAAGGTTGTTGGAGGTGGAGCCATGTGGAGGTCCTGTTTTTACTCTGCCATCTTGGCTCTGCCTCCTGTGACTCCCCTGACTCTTTTATTTTACTTCTTCCTA